>APFE030145344.1:0-15887 GCA_000404065.3 Pinus taeda | reverse complement strand
TGGGGTAAAAATGAGTGAAAAAATCCAGAGAATTCTCCGCCTCTGAAAAAGAAGGGATAATTAATCGGATAAAAAAAACACTCCAAGGTGTACTCGTTCGCTGATTGAGTCCCACATCCTAGGCCTGTTACAAATTCAAGAAAGTCATCATACTAGCATCACTTATTACAATTCCCCGCAGGGTGTGGAATCTGGGTACCAAGAAGAAAGATGATGAGAAGATAGAAGGAGAGTTAAAAAAACTCTGTTGACTGATGACATCTGATGGTACAAGTGTCCTCTGGATCATCCCTGGGCATGGAGTCTTCCCCAAATCATCAGGTGCTACTCCAGTAGTCAACAGGCTTCACTTTCTGCTTATGCTCGGTTTCAGCAACAACTCCAACAACAACCCCTGTCTCTGACATTCATGGCTTTTAAGCCAATCGGTGATTGTTTGTTCATTTTCCCCTTCGGGCTCTTCGGCTCCCGGTTCTCTGTCAGTTCAACTCCCCTTCTGAGCGTTTAGCAATCATTTGTTAATGCTTTCAGGGAAGGTGGCCACCTGTGCTGTAACGGAAGGGACCATCGGGCCTTTGGAATCCCCAAGAACAACGTTCGCTGTTTACACAAAGAAATACGCTAAAACACAAGAAAAATCTGCCAAAACACTGTTCATCGGACCCCAAATATCCATAGTTCCGCCCTATGCTTCTATCGGGTTCGCCTTTTAATCGCTGTCGCAAGTCGCAACTGCCCTGCTTCATGGTTTCCCTTTGTATTTATAAAATATATTAAAACATTGAAAATCCTGCAGAACGGTTCATATTGGACTTGAAATAATATGCAGTGGCATTTATAATCCCGTCGGGTCCGGATATATATCGCAAGTTGCGTAGGTATCGATCCCCACTCCGTGGTGTTGCTCCAATGCAATTTTGCGATATCGCAATCGCGTATCGCATGAGCCTCGGGGTCTGTCCATATCGCATGGCCTATGCCGACGCGATCTGCCAACGCCGATATCAGCGATTCGCGATATCGCTCGGCTCGGGGTCCCGCCTTTGCCTCGTGGCATCGCCGATTGCGATCCGCTCATATCGGTGATCGGCTTAATGCTCAGTGCGGTCCTTATGCAACATCGCCTGTCTGCCTCCGACCCGATATGTCGGGGATCGGCAATCGGGGGTTTCCCCTTTTCTGCTTAAATCCGCCTTTGACCTCCTCCGATGCGATTTTCTTCATAAAGCCTTTTAGGCCATTTTTTTTAAGGATTTTGCCTCTTTTTCTAAGGAATAAAGGCATCTTCCTTTTGTGATAACTTCTTCATTTGAAGTCCGTTTTCACCCATTCAAGTTGCGTTGGATTCATAATAAAGAGATCTCTGCAATGAGACTATTTCCGAGAGCATCCTGCAACTTTTATTTTCCTCTGATTTACAAAGGATTTGTGCCATTTGGCACCTTTTACCTCTTATATGAAGTCTTTTAGACTTAGAGGTTTATGCAGGATCCATTTTTGGATCACGCCTTCCCACTAAAAGAACTTTTGGTCTCCAAAAGACTAATACACTGATCTGAACAGTAAATGAGAGTGACTCACCCTCCTCTTTCAACCTCCCTACACTTGCCTTGCATCATGCCTATGAACCAAAGTCTCTGACCAGTTCCCTTCTTGGATGGGCTGGTCTTCCTGGGAAGAACTGTTTTCCTCCTGGGAAGAATTGTTTTCCTCCTTGCCTTCCTGTAGAACTTCTGCCGAAACGGTCATAGAAGGTGGTTTGAACTTCTTTGCCTTGATCATTGATCCAAGGTGGCTCAAACAAATGTGAAGTACATCTGCTCCACAAAACTTTCATTTGTACCTGTTTGGAAAGCTGTCAACAACAACTGTTATCAACAACAGAAACATAGACAACAACTGGATGGCCTAAACTCCTGCTTCAACAAAAGAAACAAATTTTCACATCTTGTGAACACCTCCATCTCTTATATCTGCATACAAATGATGGACTAGATAACAAGCCCACAAAACATGCCTTTAAGCAAATGACCCTTCAAGTCAAGCATGTAGAAAAAGACCATTAGGACTCTTTTTCCAAAGATGAAACACTTGATTATTACCTCCATCTTGGAGACCAAGTTAACTTCTCCCAAGTCAACATGGCATCACATGCATGTCAAAGCAATCAACCCCGCAAGTCAATTACACATACATGTTCAAAAACAAGGAAACCATCAACATCCCTGCGTTCATGCATCTCATGCTCATGCATGCATTTCATCCTTAAACTTTCACTTAAGCACACTGTACTTTCGAAGTTGAACTGAAATATAATGTAGATGCACCAATAGACATGCAATCTTAATCGGATAAGAACTCTAACCGTTTCTTACCAATCCCTTCAAAGGTACTACCTTTGTCTGCACATTAGCATCATCATGTGAATCATTCTGAGACACATCATTCATGGAATCTTCACTTCCATTTTTGCCATCTTCTCTTTCCACTTTCTTCAGCGTTTGTGGAAGCATTGCTAGATTCAGAGTCCAACATTTTGCAGCAAGATGTCCTTGCTTATGGTAGTAAGTGCACTGCATGTGCACCCTCTTGACAGCATGATTTGCCTTGTCTAATGGACCTTTGGCTTCTTGCTTCTTTTCCTTCAAAAGTTTCCTGTATGTGGCCATTCTCTTCCCGACAATCTAGTACAACATGTCATGGTATCCAACCCCACAAAGAACATGCAATTCTTTCCCATACATATGTGGAAATTATCGATGCTTTCCCAATCAAATGGAAAAATGTTGGGAACCAGTTATATACCTTTCTCTTCACCTTTATTGCCTTCAGAGGGGTGAAGTAATTGAAAGAAGTGGGCTCCTTTGAACACCATCATTTTTCAAGGCTGTGAGGTCTCCCGAACTTCTCTGTTCAGTGTTGCCTCTAAACACCTGCAATCCTGCAAATCGGATTTTGTTTTTTTTTCAAGTATTGATTCCTTGAATACAATGCTTCCAAACACCGGTAATGCAACTCCTTCTTGGAGCTGTTCAATGTTTCATGCAGCTTTGCAACTGTTCTCAATAGCTGTCCATTAAGCCAAGACCCAATACTATAGCGCTTCCGTCAACCATTATTGTTCAACATACCTTGTGCATGCTTTTCCCAAGCGCCTTTTCCTTCAAGCCCATCTTGAATTAGCTTGGAACCTATGCCTCTAGTTAGTTTTTCAAAAGGAAAACCAATTATAACATTCTTAGAAGAATTTGAAGACAAATTGGAATGGTTTACCTCTTCTTCAAGCTGATACTTGACTAAGGCTTCTTGGGCAACAAAGAGCTGTGTCTCCAACTCATGCATCCTCTTCATGTTCATATTTGCAATATGAAATTGCCTCTCCATTTCCTGCAATTTGTCAGAAAGCAACTGCTTCTCTTCCTTCATGGAATTTAACCGCTCTCTAAGTCTGCTGCTCTTTCTTCCGTCCTCATACATTTCTCTCACCATATCCATCATGGTGCACAATTCTTGCTTCATGTCTTCATCAAAGAATCTTGTGAAGAAATTAGAATTTGAGGACCCACTTATAGAAGTTGTCATTATGCCAATGAACAAAAAAAAAAAAAAACTTCAACAAGATTAATAAAGTGCTTTATTAAGCAACCTTTTGTAACAAACCTCTTCTGCTTCAAGGATTGCTTTGAGGTCCTTTGGAATAGAAGAATGCCTTTAGCCCTTCTTCCTTCTTGTCCTTCCTGGACTGAGCTATCAATAGCTTTCCCTTTACCTCTGCAAACTCAGAAAATAGTCAGTCTGCAACAAGTATACCATCAATCAAACAATCAACCCTTGACTGCCCAAACACCTTCCAGACAAGCAATCTTTGCTATGTCAATCAAGCATTCTGATATAACCTTCTTTGAAAGTGGGTTTAATCAAACTTAGGCTCCGATACCACATGATCTGAAAATGGGGCACTCAGGCTTCTTGTCTAACTTACAAGAACCTCTCCCACTTCCAAAAATTTAAATTTTCCCAGGTCTTAATGATTAACCAATGCGGAATTAAATATGTGCTTGAAACTATGGGTGTATGCTTGTATTTGTTTTTAACTGATTATATGCTTCAAAATCTATTGTCTGTGCTGTAAGTTGATGTGCTTAAACTGATATATAAATGCAAATAACAATAAACAATACAACAATAAACAATCACACAGAAACAACAATTTAATTAGGAGTTCATCTACAACTCTTGGGCTACGTCTCCGTGAGGTCTAGTCAACTCAACTAGGCTCTTTGGGATTATGGTATAAGTCCTTTTTATAAGCTCTGGGCTCAACTCCTACTGTTTTGCACAGAAACAGTGGGTTCAAACACCATGTCATTCCCTGGCTCTTGAAGCTCTGGCTCTTCGGCTCTGGCTTCTTTAGCTCTCTATCAGTTTACAGCCCTCTGGCTTTCCACTTGAACTCCAAGTGACTCCCTTGGCTACGTGCGCTTCAACTTTTGCTTTTTGCGCTGCTTGTCTTGCTGCTGCCTTTTTGCGCTGCTCTCTTACGCCTTAGCTTCTTGCTTTGGCTTTGCTTTTTGCTTATGCTTGGTTTCAGCAACAACTCCAACAACAACCCCTGTCCCTGACATTCATGGCTTTTAAGCCAATCGGTGATTGTCTGTTCATTTTCCCCTTCGGGCTCTTCGGCTCCCGGTTCTCTGTCAGTTCAAATCACCTTCTGAGCGTTTAGCAATCATTTGTTAATGCTTTCAGGGAAGATGGCCACCTGTGCTGTAACGGAAGGGACCATTAGGCCTTTGGAATCCCCAAGAACAACTTTCTCTGTTTACACAGAGAAATACGCTAAAACACAGGAAAAACCTGACAAAACACTGTTCATCGGACCCCAAATATCCATAGTTCCGCCCTATACTTTTATTGGGTCCGCCTTTTAATCGCTGTCACAAGTCGCAATTGCCCTGCTTCATGGTTTCCCTTTGTATTTATAAAATATATTAAAACATTGAAAATCCCGCAGAACGGCTCATATCAGACTTGAAATAATATGCAGTGGCATTTATAAACCCGTCGGGTCCGGATATATATGGCAAGTCGCGTAGGTATCGGTCCCCGCTCCATGTTGTTGCTCCAATGCGATTTTGCAATATCGCAATCGCGTATCACATGAGCCCTGGGGTCTGTCCATATTGCATGGCGATCCGTCGACGCCGATATCGGCGATCGCGATATCGCTCGGCCCGGGGTCCTGCCTTTGCCTCATGGCATCGCTGATTATGATCTGCTGATATCGACGATCGACTCATCACTCGGCCCGGTCCTTATGCAACATCGCTTGTCTGCCTCCAACCCGATATGTCGGGGATCGACGATTGGGGGTTTCCCCATTTCCACTTAAATCCGCCTTTGACCTCCTCCAATGCGATTTTCTTTGTAAAGCCTTTTAGGCCATTTTTTAAAGGATTTAGCCTCTTTTTCTAAGGAACAATGGCATCTTCCTTTTGTGATAACTTCTTCATCTGAAGTCCGTTTTCGCCCATTCAAATTGCGTTGGATTCATAATGAAGAGATCTCTGCAACGAGACTATTTTCGGAAGCAGCCTGCGACTTTCATTTTCCTCTGATTTATAAAGGATTTGTGCCATTTGGCACTTTTTACCTCTTATATGAAGTCTTTTAGACTTAGAGGTTTATCCAGGATACGTTTTTGGATCACTTTTAGCCCATTTCTCAGCTAATTCGATTTCCAGGGAGGACGCAGGGATCAAAATCATACCATTGATTTGGGATAGAGAGAAGGGGTATTTTGGCTTGAGAATTTAGCAAAAATTTCCCTCAGGTTGGACTAGCATTTCTGGAGATTTTCAAGGCTGGAAGTTGCAGCTTTTGCGAGAGCCAAATATGCCACTCTAGGGCCTGCGCAACAGTGACACTAGTAAAATTCGTGGGGCAGAATACTTCATGCTTGTGCAGGTTTTTGGGAAGGAAATCTACTCACCTCTCCAGTGGTAATTTCTAGGGCAGTTGTACAACATATTTAGGAGAACCAAGTGCCAAATCTAGCAGCTGAAGTGTGTGGGACGCAGTTTTTGCCAGGAAGGACGTAGCACCAAAATTGGGTAATTTTGGGAGTTCGGAATTAGCCCAATTCCTTTTTGGGTTTTCTCGGTTAGGGGTTAGGGAGTTTGCTCCTAATTTTGCAGAATTTTAGGAGGAGCTTTGGTGCCCCAAAACAATAGGATCATTTGGTAGCCAGTTAGGAGAAGTGAGCTTAAATTTTGGGTCCTCGGTGGTCGGTAACATTTTCTCAAACCCTTTCTGGGTTTTTGGCGGAGAGCTCAAGATTAAGTTGGTAGATTTTTCTGAGCACTTTTGGAGGCTCAAACAGGGGTTTCTTCCAACCAGCGATTGCAAAATTTCCAGGGCCAATGCAAAACATTGAGGAGAAGCCTTTCCTCTGCATCCGAGTAACATATTTCTCACTTAGGATAGTTTAACTTGCTGTGGCAAGCCTAGGTGCACACATTTCATGCGTTGTACTCTTCTCCAGATATAATAAAATGGATAAATTTTGGCGCAATTCCGGTGTAAATTGTGGGTGTTTGATTGTTGTCTAAATATTTCGGTGTTGTATGGTATTTTGCTTGGTTTATCACTGTTATTTCCTGTTTGGAACATTACAGTGGTATCAGAGCCATAATCTTGGCTCAGCATGTGGGAAACCCTTCATTCAATGACAACATGGCAGTAAACTTGAATGAGGTGATTAGGGTGCAACAAATGATGGTTGATGTGGGGAAGCAACTGATTCATACAACAATTGGGAATCAAGACCATTCTCAATTATACAACAAATCCACTATGCCCAAAATTGTCAATAATGCATCAAGATGGCAAGACATGATTCCGATTGATGTGGAGTCATTGGTAGCAAATTGGAGGGCATAGCAATCATTGGGACATGGCATTAGAGCGTCCCTCTCTTTTTGGGAGTTCTGTGAACTAAGAGACATGCACAAATCAGTGGGAATTCAATGGAATTATGCAGGGATGATGAGGAGGATTAAGGCAGAAGATGAAAGAGTAGTTGAAGGGGCCATGGTTAGTAAGGACACAATTGAGCATACACCTGTTGGTGAGATGCCATCCATTGTTGAGGTATCCATTGATAAGGTATTTGGGGTTGTGACTGAGTTCTCAGGTGATAGCATCACACCACAGGTTGATGAGGTGCTAGGAGACATCTCCACCGTTGTTGAGGAGCCGATAGGTACAAAGGCATCCAGATCTATGACAGAGTTACCAGACGACAGTCACCTGCAACTGACTAGTGAGCATGTCTTGCGTGTTGGTTTGTCTATGGAGGAGCAGTTGGAGGCTCATGTTGAGTCCATGATGGAGGAGGATGTGCAACCATCTTTTGGGCTAGCCAGTGGTGAGGAGCAACATAGAAGCCACGCGTTGGGATTTCAGCACAGTTTGCTTCAGAGTCACATTGACGGGATCTACAACGTTATTAGCCCACCCTTATGCATTGGATTAATGGAGCTAGAGTTGTCTAGACATACCCGAGGGGATGGCCAGGTTAGCAGGACTGAGCGACATGCGCTGAGCATGAAACTGCATTAGCTTGGAGGGCTTGTTCCTTCCATAGGGGATTGTACATTCGATCCCTTCTTTGGGATTGGATGGCGAGAGGCACTAAGCTGGTACTTGACGGAGCAGGCTAGGCAATTGGATACATCCATGGCCACATTTCAGCAGAGGCCATGGATTACCAGAGGGACACGAGGGCCAGATTGTTGTTGGGATCCAAGTGGAATTTCCCATCACATCATAAAGCCGGTAGGTGATGGTTGCCGCTGCATGATGGATCTGATGTTTAGTTGCATACACATTTTTAGATCTCCATCAGTGACTCGGACAACACTAGTGACAAGATGGGTCGACAGGGGAGCAGACAAATTTCATGATTTGTCTTGGCATATTGACTGTGCGTGGAGTCACAGGGTGATTAGCCCACTTTGGCAGGAGCTGGTAGGAGGAGGTGGCATCGGCAGGCCACCAGACAGGGCATTACATGGAGACAGTGCTCTCTCATTGGTATATTGGACATCAAAGCTACTGAGGATAGGCACAATAGTGTCATCCCCGTTGGCATGTGAGGAGTCGGGCTGCTCAGGGCTTTCAGGGCAGATGGGGAGATGTAACCCACATCATGGAGGGTGTACTAACAAAGTGGTGGATACTTTGGCACATGCATGGTATCATATGTTACAAGGTGGTACGACAGTGGGCAGTGGTACACGAGTCTGCATAGAGTTATGTCGTATGGTTCAGTGTTATGTAGACTGATGCGTACAGACCCCATTTTAGGCCATAACATCTAGTGGTGTGCAGGGCTATGCAACGAGGAGCAGTGACCTACAAAGGAGCATGGGGATGCATGGTGGTGTGTCGTAGCATGTCGGTTTACGCTGTGTAATAGGAGTGACTTGCATCGCATTGAGTATCCACAGGGAGTGTCAGGTACAATGACACAAGAAGGACACGAGGTGATACATGATGGGTTAGCAGTAGCAGGGTGTCCAACGGTGTATAGGGGTAGGCTGCGATGTACAATGGCATGTCAGGGAGTACAAGGATGCTCGGTGTTATGTAGAGGCATATGGGCATTGATCCTCACATTCCATTGGTGGTCAAAATAACCCTTCTTTTCTTCTTCTCTTCCAATTCTAGGCCTAACCCTAGACGATCTCCTCGGGCATCATACGAAATCATTTGTAGCCATCAAAAATCCTTGGAATTCGGTCTAGAATTGCAATGGGGTCTTTTGAAGGGTTCCTCCAATTTCGAGTTCAATTCAACGGTGGAATCTCGAGATATTGCAAGCCCTAGCTTGAACACCGTTCTTGCCCCTAGGTTCCCTTGAGTTAGTGTCTTCTTTTGGATCATTGCGTTTAAACTCCAAAAAAAAATTATTCCTTTGATCCTATTCTCTCCCAAACCTAGTCAAGCCCATCTATTGATGATCAACCCCACCCCCTTGACCTAGTTTGGGTCCACATGGGTTCTTTGTGGTCCCACAACTTTGTAACTCAAATTTTACAAGGATTACATAGAAGCCACTTCTCCTTAAGGATTATTAGGTCTAGGATACTTCTCAAGGAGTATACCCCAAACCTAGGTCTATGTATCCCCTCAGCCCTTCCTAGAGAGCCAATCACCTTGCTTCTAAAGCAAGTAAGCCATTTATCCGAGCCTCTCTTGAGAATAGGCTTTAGGAATCACTCCTCATCCCATCATTGATCTATTCATCCTTGTGATTCCTCTTATATCAGGTCTCCTCCCATCGGTGAAAGTCCGTAAAGAGCAGGGAGCTTTAGCTGAGGTGACAGTGGGCTATTGCTCCATTGTTTCCACTTGACCTAGTAGTTGCTCTATAGGATCCCCTCTTAGGACCTGTTACCTCTTAAACTAGAAGGGGACCTAAAGGGCATCCCTAAAGGGAAAATGCTAGACTAAGAGCAACAAATGGAGACTTAGCCCACTATAACCTCAACTAAGGCTCCCTACTATTTACAGAGTTTCACCGATGGGAGGAGACCTGCTATGTTATGGATTCACCAATGAAGGATAAATCAATAAGTGGATGTGGAGTGACCCAAATGATCCCTTTCCAAAAGAGTTTGAAGGATAGAGCTTGCTTGCTTTCTAAGCAAGGTACAATGTCTTCTAGGAGAAGGATAGGAGGATTTGAGGTTTAGGTTTAGGGAATATGATTGTTAAAGAGTTTCCCAATCCCTAAAATCCTTATTGAAATTGGTATCTTCAATGGTTCTTGAAGTGTTGTCTTTTCAAAGCAATGGGACCACATGGGACCAAGTGGACCCAGCCTAGATTAGGAGGTAAGAGTTTAGCAACCAATGATGCTCTTAACCCAGATAAGGAGGGGGAAAGGATCAAAGAAAGAATATTCACTTAAAGGAGTTGAATAGACCCTATGAGTCACTAGCCTTGGGGATACTAGGGAAAAGTTTGATCTCAGAGCTAAGGCTTAGCTTTTCTCACAACTCCATCGTCAGAATGGCTTCAAAATTGGAGGAGGCCTTGAGGAAACACCAACACAGGAGATGCTAGGAGATCGAACTTTTTGGAGGGCTATTTTGTCGGGAAAATGATGCCCTAAGGGACCCAACTTGGCTAGACCTAGGAAAAAGTGAAAAGGAATTGATTTTAAGTGACCACCTCTTGGTAGATCAGTGCCTTAGTCTTGGGAGAATGGAATCTATGATAAATATGAATGAGGACCTTTGGTTCTTAGTCAAGGAGGCCTCAAGACTACTTCACTAGCCTTCTAGGTCAAAGAGAAGCAATCTTGCATCCTTTATACTTCGATGTGCAAAAGGTGATGGCTTATCAAGATGAATTCGTTGATAGAATTACTCCTAGGAGATTTCATACAAATTACATGGCCCATACATTCAGAGATGCTATATAGAGATAAAATTCCACAATTTAAGCAATAAATGCATGCAACAATTAGCCCTAAAAATGGTGAAAATCAGGATCCAATGTATATGCCAAAGTAAAATAAGAATAACATTAAAAGCATGTACTTGTAATAGAACATATCCAACCATCCACAATTTGACTATAGAGAAGCTCCAAGATAAGATAAACCAAATCCACACATCAAAATTCATCCATAAAGCTCCAATTCATCCTCCAAGAAAAAGTGCGAAATTCTCAAGAGAGAAAATAGATCCAATCCAAAGTGATGATGAGCAAATAAACTCATCTCACTTGTATTTATACACTAATGAGGAGTTCGAATTAGTCTCCTTGGCCTACATAAACCCCAAAAGTAAAATAATGTGCTAATAATCTAACTTTTGGTGACAAGCCCACCAAACTAGCTCACAAATGAAATAATAAGCCTCTTAAGAGGTTAGATGATGAATAATACATGTCGTAGGGCCCTCCAAGAGGCCTGATGAGGTCCATAAGTGCCATAATGAAGAATAGGACCATCAAAAGTGATGGATAAGGGGTTGCCCCCTTGTTCTCCAAATACTAAACTTGTGGTGCTCCCAGTGGGTGTGGGGGCACAATAATAACCTCATGGATCTGCAGATGAGTCGAAGATGCCTATAGATCATCTGCAAGGGCTTTGATGATGGTGTAGGTGATGCCACATCATCCTACAAGTCCTAGTTCAACTGCTAAGTGTATGGTACATCTTTGGGGCCGACTGGGCAAAGGTGAACTAGGTGCATCTTTCTCATCTAATAGGTGAATCTCGAGCATCTTTGAACATCCTCGGGGATCCATGGAGTACTGTCTATTGCTGTGGAGGCCCATAGCTCTCAACACACACCCTATATGTGCCAATGTATCCCTCTGGAGGATCAAGACCCTGTATAGGGAGACCAAACCCAAGATGGAGACCATCTGCAATCTTGCATAAGATCCAATGTTTCCCTTAGCGTTCCAATACAAGAAGTCATTAGAGAAATCGAGTAATTGAGCTTACCAACCATGGACCATAGGTGGGGACCTCATAATGGCCTGCCCTTCCATAATGGGCTTCGGGATGTGCCGATGTCTCCTAAACTCCAAATGGGGTTAACCAAGTATCCTATTAGGTGGTTTCTACTTCTAAAGGGGATAATATGTTTAAGGTACATCCTTCAAAAGGTGGTGGCATGTGACAGATAGGTGAATGAAGTAGGGGATGAGAAGGGGCATCCTTGGGCCACATACTGGGGTACAAGGGTAGCTAATAAAGGGGAAGCCCACACTTGGGTTTATAATGTATAGGAGGGAGCTAGCTGGTGGCTGTTAGTTGAGACCATCTTGGAGAAAAAAATTTCTCCTAGGGATATCACCCACAAAATGGTGGGTAACGGGACCCCTACTAGTTTGAGTGGTAACAAGCCCTATGGTTGTATGCTCTACTCTCTCCCCCAAGGTGTCAGTCGAAGCTATCAAAGGAATCTACAAGGGTGACTCTTGCGTCATGCTGGGTATATCTATGTGCTCCTCACAATCATGCGTGCCCTTAGCCACATCCTCAACCTCCTCCTTAAGCCCCTGATATCTAAAGCCATATTTCCACCAACAAAAGCACCTCCTAGTGTCACCCTCTAACTGTCCTATCCTGCCTGCTCCTTTTGAGGAGATTTGGTGCCTTGATTCTATCAACTTTCCCCACATGTAGATGGTTGCACCCCCACGACCTGTGCACCTCTAGTGTCTTTGCTGTAAGGATGAGGACGGATCTGGTCTGACACCTACCTCAACTGGGCCATCCTCTCATCGTTCTAGTGGATTCCACCCCAAAATTTTTGCGTGCTAAATCTTCCTTGAGCCATGGTTTTGTCTATGGTTTCACTCGTCATTGTGCGTACATGCCCAAATGTTCCATGATCTTCCTAGCTACCCCACAACTGGCCAAGATCATGCTCTAATACCCTTGTAATATTCTGAACGAAAAAATACCGTAGATAACAGAAGCAATGAACTAGCTACAACTACAAAATTTAGAAATGTACGACCATACACATTTGAACATGAAAATATGAACAAAAACTCGGAGTCATTGTATTAATTTTGATAAATATGAACCCAGGTATGACTACAATGCTCAAATGCTGGAAAGATCCCCCAGGAAGAACTGCGCATACCCACGAAGAACGACTAGCTGCTGCTGGAAGGAACCGCTCTGAAGAGTGCCCAAAATGAGCTAAAACTTTGATGGTGGCCTCCTCTCTAGATACTCGGCAAGACTTAGAAATATCTCATAGACACAAGTGGTGGAAATGGTCCCAGGGTGAACTGTGCCCTCCAACAATTTTTGTTGCTGGTTTCCAGATGGAACTAGGGATTTTTCCCTTAGAAGTGCTAAAAAAATTCTACAAAATTAATCCTAGCCTCATCTCACCAAACCCACAAGATCCCAAAAATGGTTTGGGCTAGATCCACAAGTCACTAGTGCCCCCCAAAATGGTGCGAGCTCTTCTCTCTATTAGACAACTTGCACTGCTAGAAGTAGCTCAACCAATACATGCCACAATCCTCACAGGAATGCCTCCTAAAATCCTGCAAATCTCCCCAGAAAAACAACTTCTATCCCCTGCCCCTATCTCTCCACAAATTCTTCTCCCTTCTTCCCTTGCGCAGGCTAAGCCAAAAACACCTGTGCAATGCTCAGAGTGAGAGAAATGGCTCCTCAAAATCCCTGCCTCACAACCCAACAAATTCACTACAAAATCTCCGGCTATGTTGGGAAAAACTCCTGCTAATCCTCCGAAACTCTAGCAATCTATACCTGATCTCAGTTGGAGGGGATTCAAACAACTTCTGCAGCGAAGGAAAATACTTGCCAGCTGGATATGATCTGCAATGTAGCTCCTTTAGATGTCCTGAGATAGACTTCTCTCTACTCTCCTAGGGTGACACTTGGAGTTCACCAAACGTAGAGGTGGAATTCCCGCTTGGGAATCCCTCGTGCTAAACAACATCGGTTGACTTGGCTAAACAACTCAAGGAAACTCGTGTTCAGAAGTTAAATTGTCAAAAGATGCAAATGAAGGCCTCTTCTCCTTATTTATAATTACTGACCTCCTTCTCTC
Source organism: Pinus taeda (assembly GCA_000404065.3). NCBI lineage: Eukaryota > Viridiplantae > Streptophyta > Pinopsida > Pinales > Pinaceae > Pinus > Pinus taeda. The sequence goes on along the minus strand of APFE030145344.1, from coordinate 2,256 downwards.
CCTTGGTGGCCCCCACTCTTTCTCTCTCCTAATTCACACCCCCTCCTCTTTTCTCTCTCCTCCAAGAGTGTGAGTTCCATTCTTGGGCCGAATTTCTCTCTCCTGTGGGCCCCATGTTCCACTAGAGCTGCAATTCCCCTTTCTCCTCCTAAGCGCCAATGCCATAATTGCTTCCTCTTCCAAAAATCGTCTCTAATGCTGAAAACCAAAATTGGGGACATTACAATAAGGCAGAGATTTGAGTGAATGTGCACAAGATTTTCTGCCTTTGCGGATTGAAGTTTATTTTTCTTGATCCAAATGGATGAATCCATAAGTGCTCTAGTTTCCAAAGAATTGCAAACTTGTGAAAGAACTCTAGAGTCTAGATGCAAAGGTTTGTGACTCTGGATTTTGGGAACCATAATATTCCCATCCTGCAAGAGGTTGTAGAATCCCTTATCAACGAGTGCATTTACATCAAATGCACCACTCCCTGTGATGAATGAAGTAAATTGGTTCTTTAGCTCTGCAAGCTCCATGGAATCAGAGCAAACCTTTGAAATTGTTGTTGTAAACCATTGACCACCTCATTGTCTTTGTTTGGGGCTTGCCTCCTGCCTCGAGATGTAGCCAAGTATGCCTCATCATGATACTTTGGGTTTAAGGCATAGGATAAATCATGTAGTGGGGTATTGTATTTGTTCCATCTACTAATTATTATGTCTTTTATGGTGCCTCTATCTTTAGAAAGTTGTAACTAACTCCTTTATTCATTGTTGATCAAGTTCTTGGAGTTAGTTAGATGAGAGCTTCGTTGAGAGTTGTTTCTTAGAATATTTTATTGTATTCTACTAGAGGAGATTGTGGATCTCAACAATCTTTTTCTACTTTTAGTAAAAGGTTTGTTAGAGAAGGTTAATTTATGATTATTCCGATGAAGGATTAGTGGATCTTTGAAAACAATCTTATTTTATTGTATATGAGAGAGTTGAGCTTAAACCTATATAAAGGTTCGCTCTCTCCATTTGAAACTTGGGAGTTGATTAATGGGAAAAATTGTGAGCAAGCTAGATCCAAGCATTGGAATAAGGTAATTTATTTGTCTAAGTTATGTTTCATTGTATGTACAACTTTATTATGTGTGGTATTGTGTTCTAGGTGCACCATTGTAGATTTTTATTGCAGATTGTGATTGTAGAAGTTAATCTTGGAGCCATAGACAAGCTTCCTAGCTTTGTTGGAGAAGGTAAAATGCATTGTCTGAAGAAATTGGAAATATATATCCTAGGCATCTTTAGTGAGTAAAATCATAGTTCCTTTCTTTAAACAAGGCCATTCCTAGATGAATTTGGTCGTGGAGCTCCCTATAGTGAGTCCCTTCCCTATATAAATCTGTAATATTTGGCATCCAAATTAGGGCTGTTGTAGAGTGAGCTACCTTGGCTGCCTATAACCCGTAATCCTTCTTTTGAACTACCCTCTAAAGTTGCATGCATGACCTCCATTGTCCAAACAAATAAGGCATTGGTTTCCATCCATCACACCTAGAACCATAAAGAATCATATTCCATTTTCTTATTTGTTTTCTTTTATTAAGCTTTCCTTTACCCAATTCGATATTTCATGAAGTAAGCTTAGTAACTTATAGGGAATCCCCCCTTGGCTAGGATTCTGTTTTCTTTGGTCTAAAGTGCAGAAAAGAGCTGGTGTGGTGGTAGTACTAGTGGCCAACCTCTTAGTTATACAAGTCTTCACCTAGGTGTTTGGACTTTATACTTTTGGTGACAGATTTTGTGAGAACAGGTAGTTAGGTCAATGACTTGCCATTAACTGTTCATCCTCTAGAAACTCGAAGTGTAAGTTTGTTTGCGAGCATGTGGTTAGCTCTCTTCATGTTTTTTCTACCCTGTAGCATTGTGGTGTTATGAGGTATGCCATCAGCCCTTGGATAAGGGAGCCCGTATATTAAAGATGCCCAACCTTTAGAGCCTTTGGCATTTTCAGATTTTATCTTAGTAGCAATGCAGAGGAGGATACAATTTCGGTTATATATATCCATCCACTTTTTGCTTCGCTGTTTGTAAATATCAATGTTGCACTAATCGTTATCGGGATAATATCGGCGCAAGGAAAAAATCATAATAATCGGGAAAAAATCGGTAATAATCGGGAAAAAATCGTTTGGTACAAAAATATTCATTTTTTTTTCAATTTTTTTAATATCTAAACCATCTACAACATAAAATAAATACATTGACACATAAATATGATAAA
>APFE030145337.1:1070-26627 GCA_000404065.3 Pinus taeda | reverse complement strand
TAATCTGAAAGACCACGTTTCATCCAATTTTCATACTGGACCCATTAACATCATTGAAGCACATAATCAATCAATCTTCTAAATCACCCAAACACCAATACATATACAAGGATAATATGTGAGTTATCAACCAGATCTAGTACATCAGATCACATAAAGATAAGTCATTAAGAACTTGATCCATTCAACCATCAAGACTGAAGCTAAACATAATCATGTTGTTATCAGAACTCAATACTAGTAACCATACATCAATTATGCATTCAGAACCCTGCAGAATAGTCAAAGGCAGTTAAAACAATTTTCAAGAAGGGTCCGCAACTTCACCACTAGACATCTGCGAACATCCATGCCTGTGTTGCTTTCTGATATGCGGGTATCCGCACCTGCACAGTCTTCTTATCTGCGGGTATCCGCACCTGCGCACTCTTCTTCTCTGCGGGTATCCGCACCTGCACCGTGTCACACCTGCGGTCCTGCAGCTACATCCGCACCTGTGCACTCTTCTGCTCTACTGGTATCCGCACCTACACCGTGTCGCTCCTGCGGTCCTGCAGCTAGATCCGCACCTGCACACTCTTCTGCTCTGCGGGTATCCGCACCTGCACTGCGTCGCACCTGCGGTCCTGTGGGTATAGATAATTTTTCAGTCTTCAAGCATACCCCAGACTATCAGATCTACAGATCTGATGATGCGCCATGGAGATCTCAACCCATTAGTTGATTTTTTCTATAATATTCAGGTTTCTCCTTGATTCAGATCTAGCTATCACTCACCAACCGATCACAAGTATTTCAGATCCAGATCACCTTAAGATATTCAACCCGTAACACTTTCTTCCAAATGATCTCCTTCCCCTTTTTATAGTCTAGGCCTTTCTCAAACCATGGACCAAAACCATTGAGAAATAATACCAAGCATCAAATACTTGGGTTCAACACTTTTAGATGCAATACCACGGACCAAAACCATAGGATCAAACATGTCGGACTAGATACCATGGATCACCATAGGATTTCCCACGTGCGTGCGCTTTTCTCTGCGTGGAAGTGCGTGTACTGGGGTCCGCACCTTTTGTTTAGATAACTTGCGGACATGACCACACTTTCTGAATGGCGTACCTGTGGGTCTGCACCTTTTGAACGGTGTACCTGCAAACCCCTTATTTTCTTCCATTCTGAGAGGCTGATCATCAATCTTTGCTACTGGACTGTTGCACTATGATCTGTCACCTGTATGAGTTTCCATCAAGGACAACACTTGTCTCATAATTCCAACATCCTTCTCACTCTCACATCATACATATCTCATCCTACATCACACAAACTCCTCTCCCCTTCCCCTATCCCTATTCACCATAACTCCCACTTCCTGATTACCTTCTCTAGGGTTTCTAAAGCTTCAAACTCAAAAACATGGATAAAGAGGACCAAGATTATGAGGAGAAAGATAAAATCACTCAAACTGCCTTGAAAGCAAAGGATGCCAAAATTAGGAAGCTTGAGACCAGTTTACAAAGGGCCAAATATATCATCTCCTTTTATGAGCAAGCGAACAAGCAACTAGAGGTCAAGCAGGAATTGATGCAAACCAAGTACATCAAGGAAAAGAGGGAGGCTAAGAAGGCCAAGTTTAAGCTTGATGAGGCTTATGGATACTATGGAGAGTCGGATGATGAACAAGGATAGAAAAAAATACCTAGAACAAGATTTGTAAAATAAGAGTCAAGCAAATGAAGACAAGGCTAAAACAAGCACTCAAAAGCAAAAAGGAGGGTGATAGGCTTAATTTGCTTGTTGAAGCATCCTTGGTTGACCTACACACTTGATGGTGGTTGTCTCCCACAAATTTTGACCAATATTGAGCAATTTTTGAGAATTTTTTCATTTTTGAAGAATTTAGCAGTTTTGGACACAAAAATTTTGGCTCTATGTGTAGCGCCACTGGCGCTGCGCTTTTCCTAGGGGAATCCAATGAGGAAATGGTCAGAATTTTTGGATTCAAAATGATGAGTACATGCACCTTGTGCATTTTTTAAGCTTTTGGAGCAAAACTAGTCAACCAAAAGGTAAAAAAACACCCAAAAAATGACCTTTCTGCCCTCTTTTTAAGCCACAGAAGTAGGCTCGAGAGAATCCATTTTTGAGGGGTCAAATGAACTCCAAATGAAAAATTCAAGATGTTATGGAAATTAGACTTGAATAGATTTCCAAAAAGCTATTTGGGGCCCAATTTGGACACTAGCAAGGCCTCCAAAATGCCCCTACAAAAAGTGTTGCGCATAGAGCTTGGGCGCTGTGCATAGGACAATTTTCTGCTCAATTTGCACTTTACTATGCCATGACTGTAATTTTTGGGTTTTCTCTCATGGATGATGTTTTTATTGATGTAAATGGTGACTATGCATGTAAATAGAATGAATATTAGTTACCGGAGGGTAGATTCATTGGATCAAAAGTTCTCTTGATGTCAAATGAATCTTTTTCCTCCCTTTTAGAGGCACGTTGTTAGGGTTGCCTAGATTCCAGTTCCTTTTTCATATTTCGATGGATTAGTTCCTCATCTTAGGGATTCGAACCCTGAGGATGGGAGGAGGTTGAATTGAGGTCTATATATTCTTTTCCTTTCTCATTGTAAATGGTTGGACTCAGCTAGATGCTTATGCTTTGAGTAGACATCATTTTGTATCAGTTTTAGCAGGAGATTAATGAAAAGCTGCAGCTATTTCTTTGGGATCCATGTGGTATGATGTTCATTTCAGTTTTTCTTATGTTTTCATGTGTTAAAATTTATTTTTTACTCCATTTCATCATTTCATAATCTTTAAGTGGATGTTTTTAAGTTGATAGGCAGAACCCATAATATTTATGCTCTATTTTGGGAAAATATCCACAGTCTATGTTTTATTCAGTTTAGGAAGAATTCATGTTGCTTACATGCTCTTTCTTGCTCCTCACCTATCTTTTAATCACTTCACCCATCAAACCCTAGAGTGTTGAGCCTTGTGCCTACCTTTCCCCATCGAAACCTTGCAATTTTGACCTAATTTCCTTGCCCTAACTGTTCGACTCCTCGTGATCTAGCAAAACCCTTCAAAATAAAATCAAACCTTGTGCTACTATACCTAGCCTAATATCATTTTCTTGATCCAGTAAATCTTGGCTGAGATCCTTATGGAGAGAGCCCTCTCCTGTCCTATTAGGGCTAGCTACTTGGCTAAGTGTGGTTTGTGGTTACCTTGGCATTATTTTCCTTTAGCCTGAGGTTCAATCCAGGTGCTAACAACGTACTCCATCTATCCATACAAAACTAGAGGGAAAAAATTCCCCTGCATCTCCTCATCATCCCTTGGAGGATGTTGTGCCAATAGGTATGAATGCTTGCACCCCTTATTTGAGCACTTGGAACACCATGGTACTCAACAAACACCTTTAGCTAGGGGAATCATTACCACCTTTACATACCTAATCAGTCCCTTGCAACATCACATGTGGGGGGGTAGTATATTATGCTTGAGGGCATGATTTCCCCTAAACACCTTCTCACTAGATCGATATCAGTCTCAACCTAGACCCCAAAGATCTAGGTATGGTTAATTATCCTCTCGTAACTTGGATAACTTGTCCTACTAGGCATTCCGACGAGCCATATACTCATCGCATATCGTATATCATTGATACCATATATTCAAATATTCTACTCTAAGTGATGCCCATATTACCACTTAGTCTCCATGTTTGACTTGGTTGGCAGGGATGATCTTATACCTATTCTAGTAATTCATTCTTGTATCCCCTTTTTACCTTGATTCTTCACCAGGAACTATCCTTCCAAGAAGCATTAAGGCCTATGTTAGACAAGTAAGGCCACCAACCTAAAAGTCACTGATCCACATTCTAACTGTCGATTTTTCCACTGTCATCTCCATAAGATTTAGGTCCTTCTCCTCCTCTCCAAATTCTCCAACAACTCACTATGCAAATGAATTGGATTTGGGGGCAAAAATCCCTTTTAGGAAACACCCTAGAATTCTATTGCCTATTGCAACCAAACAATAGTTCTATTTTATGAAGCATCATCATCGTTAGAAATCCCTGACCGAGTTATATAATGAGTCTCCCTTTGTTTTTAGTAATTTGATACTTCACTAGGAAGCCATTTTTTTCATGATGTCTCACTTTACTGCCTCTTAAAATTGAATTTCTTCATTTGAGCCACCTGTACTCTCCTACCACTTTACCTTTGCACTAGTTGACACACGTGTCAATTTTCATCATGATTACCGGTCATTTATTCATGTTTTTATGGTCCTCTCTTAGCCTCCCCCATGTGGCAGCATTGTCGAGGCACCCTTGTTCAAAGCACCTGAGATGAGTCACCCTTGTATCTATGGAGTCTGTTTCGATTCCCCTTGAGTCCAATTATAGTTTTCCATACATATTTGTGTCACATCCATCTCTTTGTACTCATATTTTGCCTCCAGCTCTATTGCTCTGTCTTTGAAAAACCCATGTTTGAGTCATTGACCATCCCCTCCAGATTCAAGTTAGTCGCTCCTGGGTCAACTATACATATCATGCTCTAACAAGCAAAGTCGTCAGTCTTCTACTCATCTTGTTTCATTCCATAATCATCACTGGTTTTAGTCCATCAGTCACTCTACTATGATACCTCCCTCCTTTATTAAGGATTATTTTTTTCCTTAACTCTGCCGAGCCCTCTTCTATCGACTTCAACACACTTATTCCAGAAGAGTGGTCTGGAGGGTGGTGTACCTTGGTTCCATCTTTCATCTTTATTTGATGCATCAGATCAAGCAAAGGGAATCATCATTTCTCTTTGACTTGGTTGTTTCTCATGTGCTTAACACCAACTCCTTATCGCATGTACACTTGATGGTTCGGTGATCTAGATGATTGTCCGAGTGATACTCGGGTGTGTGAGATGTTCTAGACCTCATGATGGGGTGGTCCTTCAGATGGCCTACCATATGCCCAAATGTCTGCAGATGTTGATCTAACCTCAGATTCCCAAAAAAAGAGGGGAGAGGAAAAAAGTAAAAAGAAGAGGAAGAGAAAAAAGATGTTTAATATGCCTCCTACGTTATCCATAACATACGAATATTAGCGTAATTTGATAAAGTAATTTCGTAGATTTAGTGGTGATCTAGTTTTTTGTACGATTAGTTTTGATGTGCTAATAAAAATTACATATTTATAAATATGTGCTTCCTTATTGCTCCTTGTGCTAAGGTTTGATTAGTTGTTTGTGCATACAATTACTTAAACTTGCTTAAGTTGAAAAAGACATTCATGAGAAAAATAGCTTCAGAAAGAAATACTAAACAACAAACATGTACAATTCAGCAAACCATTAAAGAGACACATTAACATAGTGTTTTGATGAAGGAGTTCACCCCTCCTGGGCTACATATCCTTGGTCCAACTTTCATGGCTTGGGCCTCTGTATTAGCTCAATGTGGAAAAAAATGTTTTTTACAAAGCTCTATGGTTCTTGATACGTGCACCAATGTGTTCAAAATTTCCAAATTACCCAAAAATGAATATTATATCTTTGAAAATTGACTTTGGCTGCTCTGGGTATGACTCCCTTCCTTGGTGGCCCTAGGCTTCCATGAACTTCCCCATGCCACAATCACATGTACAATTCTTCTCTTGCCTCTACAACCTATATGTATGAGTTCATAAGGTCGAAATCATCCAAAATTGACTACTCATTTTCCAAAATGGGTCAAGAATTGAGCAAGATATGCTTCATTCAATTTTTCCCTAGGAAACCCCTCTAAATATGGAGAGATTCCAATTAATTCTGCCAAGTTTAGTGGCAGTTCTGGATTTGGTGGCTCCACCATAAATTCTGCCAGCTTTAATTATGGATTAATTAGGCTTAAAAGTGATTAGGGGTGCATTAAGCGCACTTAACCACTTTACACTGGCCCACAATTTCCATTGGTTGGTCGTATGGTGAGGGGGCTGGCCCCACGGGGCTAGGTCCCTCCGTTCCTGCCGTCTGCATTTATTATGGCTTAAATAAAACATCGTCCCAAAATTTATCAAACAAAACACATGGTGCAATGGTTTGGATTGAATTTTGGGAGGGGGAGGTCATGGGTTCAAACCTACCCTCCGCCCATCCCTTCACATGTTTTGCCGCCCCAATAAAACTTACCATATAAATATTTCAATGCCCTTTGACATAGTTTGGAATTTATATGCATATATGCTAATATTTAAATAACTAAAAAAAATTCATATTCCACCTTGGAGCCAATTAGGCGATTTCATCTTCTCATAAATAAACTGGTGAATCCTGAAGTGACACTTGTCACAACCCCATCGGGTGAAAATTGAAGAAGATTCTCCTTGTTGATTGGATTTACATGTCATCATTATGGCATGTTCTGCAATTGTTTTAGCTGTTTAGGAAAATGAACAACAGGCCTTTTTTCCTTCGTCTAACTCTATTTTCTATGAAATGAATTGCATTACGATCATCTTGATGAGACAGATGTAGTCCTATATTTTTCGAGCCAAACTGAGAACTTTTATTTTTGAGCTAAATACTGAGCACTTGATCATTCCTCCCCACTAAAAGACTTTTGGACCCCAAAAGATACTATTATCTAACAAGTAGATGAGGGTACAACCCCCTCACCTTTCCAAGCTCGATCCAATTGGCTTTTGATGAATTTGTTTTGTTGAGCTCCTCTCTAAGGAAATCGACATTCACTTGCCTTGAGGACCTCGTTCTATACCTGCACTTGTCTTTGCCCTTTTCAAGTTGATCTTGCGCTATTTGTTGCACCATTTTCAGTTGTTCACAGAAACTCATGGTTTTTTCCATGTCCATCAAAAGCAACATCCTTCTCACCAAGATGACATAACAAAATATAATGCAAATGGATGAAAATTTTCACTACTTGGTTTACATGACTCAAGCGCAATTGTACATCTTGAAAGGATGAAATTTTTTGAACATAAATTTCATGAAAAACATAATGAAGCTTGAATACAATGGTTACATAACCAATAGGCCTAAAAGGCATAACAATGAACATGTTTCTTATACCTCTTTTGTACCTTTGAACCAAGTGAAAATTTTGACAAGTATCCATCCAATGAAAGTGCATGGATTGCTGCAACTTAATCATTACACCATGGAAATATTCTGAATGAAATAAAATGGTGAAGTTGCTTGCAAAAACCTAAAACTCAAATGAACCTTTCAAGTTTGAAAGAGCATAAAAAAGAATTGAACTGATCTTTTGGTTTGAAGCAATACATGCCTGTTGTTGTTTGCCTCCCCACTGGAATACTTTTCACACACATAACAATGCATGCCAAGGAGCTTTGAAAGAAGAAATGCCAACAACAATTCTCTTCCAACATTGGGTTGCTCCCAACAAACCTCTTATCAAAATGACGATCTTGAGCACTGACCAATCAAAAATGGGATCCAACTTTGAGAGGCTTTCCTTCAACTTACCTCCTCCAATATCATGGCCTAAATGCATCAAAGAAGTGAAACCAAACTTGTAATTTGATATATTCAAAACATCAAACAATTTTCCTTCATAGATGACCTGTGCATAAGAAAACTTTCTAAACATGTTTATGTCACCCAAGTGGATAATTTCTTCAAGAAATTACTCTTTTTTGCCATAACTCAAATACATGTATGCAATAGAAATGCTACAAAGAACATACAACATTAAAATTAATACATACCATTCTTGTTTGGTGTTATGTATATTCTTGCACTCACCTCTTTTTAAAACTTTTCTTTGGCAAAAACTACTCATTTTGTTCTCTTTCTTGAAATACTTACCATTCCTCTTTGGCACAATAACCATTGGTGCACAACATGGTGTATGGAATGATTGAATGAGCCCATTGTTCAACAAACTTTTGCAATGCATTGGTGTCTCTACACTTTGCCATTTTGTTAACCCTTGCATGCTAACATCACAAAGAGAAACCTCTTGCTGCAAAGATATTTCATGTGAAGTTTCTTTCTCCTTGAAGGATGATTCTTTCACAACCTGAAATACTTCATCACTTTGATGAGTGAACCAACCAAATCAGAATTGAAACTTGCATTACATGCAACAACATTTGCGTAAACAATATCATCATTTGGCTTGAACATGAGAAGTACTAAACTTTTACTTGAATTCACTAGTCTTTTTGTCTTCCTTGCATTAACCAAAGAAATGTTCAGTGTTTTGCGATGGGCTCTCACTATGTACTCCACACCATCCTTGAACAAGTGAAACTTGTGTTCATGGCAGTAAAATACTGCCTTTTTCAGTCATACAAATATGGACTACCCAACACCACACTTGAAATATCTAGAGGTACCACATCTAACTTTACTTCGTCAACAAAATTTGCAATGATTGCAAACTTAAATAAACATTTTCTTGTAACATATAAACTAGTGTCTCTTGTTATCCATCCCAAAGGGTATGGTTTATGGTGAGGTACAGTTTCAAGATTCAATCTGTTGACTAAGTCTTCAGAGATTAGATTCTCTTGTGACCCACTATCGATGAGTGTGTCAATCTTGGTGTGTTTAGATATGACCGTAACATGAAATAACTCAATTCATCTCTTTTCATCTGGAGTAGTAGTAGTGTTACTGTTTTGTGAACTAGTTCTTGCAATATCTTGTTTTCCTTTGATTCCCATGACAATGATTTTGTTTTCATCGCCTGATTCAGAACCTAAATATTCAAGTGATAACAGTGATTTTTTGTTTCCCTTTATTGTTGAACTTATTTGGTCTCATTTATGGATGGAGTTTCCAGCAATGGGCTTCATAATGCCCCTCTTTGGAACAATGTTTGCATGTGATTTTCTCCCTTTCTTTCTTCACACTTGCATTTTCTTCCCTTTCCATTTTCTAGCTTTCTCTTTCTCCTTACCCTTAGGTGGATTTTTCTTACTACTCTCTTCATAAGTGTTCTTTCCTCTAGATTCAAGATGCATGGCTTGCACACACACATAATCCAAATTAGTTGGATTGAACATAAGAATAGTGTGTTTAAGACATGAATGTAAACCCCCAATATATTTCAACAGTGTATCTTGGGAATTCAAATTTACTCCTAACAACAAAGCCCTTTTCCTAAACTCCTATGTATAATCTTGTATTGTTTGGCCTTTAAGCTACCTAAAATTCTACCAAATCATAATGGATTTTGGCATAAAGGCTAAAGGATAAAACTATCTTTTAATTGCAGAAACAAATTCAACCCAAGTGATGGATATCTTATGATGGATTCTCATTTCCTCTTTAGCCTATTCTTCCCACCAAGCTAGTGCATCTCCTTCTAGCCTCAGTGAAGCCAACTCAATCTTTATGCTGTCTTCTTGAAGGTTCTGAATTTTGCAGTATACCTCCAACTATTGAATCCAATTGTCCAACTTTTCTACATTCACCTCTCCAATTTACATGGGAAGTTCGAATTTTATGTCCAATTTCAGTAATGGAGTTTTGCCTTTTGTGGTTTTGGAATGAGTATGGGCAGTTTCAATTGTGGTAGTGGAAGATAATGTTGTGTGAGATGATGGAGATGATGAGGAAGATGATGAAGGTGGTGGAGATGGAGGTGGATTTCCACCATTCCCTTTGGAATCCTTCTTCTCATCTTTTTTGTCCTCTGAGCTTCCTTCTCCATCTGGAGGTTTAGAACTCTCTCCAACCATTCTAGTGTTCCTCTCTTCATAGAGGAATTTAACCATTTTAGTAAAAGTATAGAAAGCTTTCTTTAATTCTTCCTCTTCCAAAGAGGGACCTTCAGGCTCTCTTTTTCCAGAGAAAATGGCTATGGGTTCAGTGTCAGAAATTTGTACTGATTGTACCTCTTCAATCTCAGTTCAAGACAAAACTTGAGGAGTTTAAAGTGTAGCTGGAATTGGAACTTTGGGTGGTGGATATTGTGGCCTTGTGGCTCTCCTTCTTTTGGGAATTACCTCACGAGTTGCAACCAATAGCTTCCCTTCTCCTTTCTGCAACTTTAACCTTGTAAGCATCACAATTTTGCAACCATTAAAACCCTAATTGCACAAACTCAAGAAATCAATCAACTCAACCTTTTCCTCTGATACCAAATTGAGTTGTTTTTGTATAATTAGTTTTTCTATGCTAATAACAATTACATATTTATAAATATGTGCTTCCTTATTGCTCCTTGTACGAACGTTTCATTTGTTGTTTGTGCATACAATAACTTAAATTTCCTTATGTTTTAAAAGACATTCATGAGAAAAATAGCTTCAGAAAGAAATAATGAATAAAGAGCATTTAAAGTGTAGCAAACCATTAAAGAGACACATTAACACAATGTTTTGATGAAGGAGTTCACCCTTCTTGGGCTACATATCCTTGGTCCAACTTCCATGGCTTGAGCCTCTATATTAGCTCAATGTGGAAAAAAATATGTTTACAAAGCTCTAAGGATCCTGATACATACAACAATGTGTTTAGAAAGTCCAAATTAGCCAAAAATGACTATTAGATCTCTGAAAACTGACTCTGGCTGCTCTGGGTATGACCCTGTTCCTTGGTGGTCCTAGGCTTCCCTGAACTTCCCTATGGAGAGATCAACTATAGAAGTCTTATATTTCCTCTAAAACTTGTACCAATGAGTTCAGAAGGTCAAAATAATCCAAAATTGACTATTAATTTTCCAAAATTGGTCGAAAATTGAGCAAGATATGCTTCATTCAATTTTTCCCTAGGAAACCCCGCTAAATCTAGAGAGACTCCAGTTAAGTCCGCCAAGTTTGGTGGCAGTTCCGGATTCAGTGGCTCCTCCATAAATGCATCCAACTTTAATTACCGATTAATTATGCTTAAATGTGATTAGGGGCACATTAAGCGCGCTTAACTGATTTTCATTGGCCCATGGTTTCCATTGGTTGGTCATATGGTGAGTGGGCTAGCCCTGCGACATTGGCTCCCTCCACTCCCATCATTCACATTTACTATGGCTTAAATAAAACATCGTGCCACCCTTTAACAAACATATTTCTTGGTGCAATGATTTGCATTGGATTTTGGGAGGGGGAGGTCACAAGTTCAAACCTGCCCTCCGCCCATCCCTTCACATGTTTTGCCGCCCCAAATAAAACTTTACCATATAAATATTTCAATGCCTTTTGACATAGTTTGGAATTTATATGTGGATTTGATTGAATCAATATTTATATATATATATAGATATATATATATATATATATATATAATATAGATATATAGTTAAAAAAAACAATACTATAAAAAAAAATTATATATATAATAATAAATAATTAAATAACTAAAAGAAATTCAAATTCCACCTTGGAGCCAATTAGGCTATTTCATCTTCACACAACTAAACTGGTGATTCCGGAAGTGACACTTGTCACAACCCCATTGGGTTAAAACTGAAGAAGATTATCTTTGCTGATTGGACTGCCATGTCATCATTTTGCCTTGTTATGCAAAATTTTTAGCTGTTTAGGAAAAAGAACAGTAGGAATTTTCTCCTTCGTCCAGACTCTATTTTTAGTGAAACAAATTGCATTGCGATCATCTTCACGAGGTGGCTGTAGTTGTATAATTTTTGATCCAATATGAGAACTTTTATTTTTGAGCTAAATACTAAGCATATGATTAAGTGGGCTCGGTTTCAGCCGCTTGAAACACCCACAACATGCATGTATCCTTCAGATAATCCATTTAGATCTTCAAATCCCTTTCCTGTTCAATAGGACCTCTTAGGTTGTGATCCCCCTCACCATGTCAGCTTTATGGGAATTATGTCTCATGTACTCAGATGTTATTGTATTCAGTCCTGGCCTATATCCCTCTAGTTGCATTATGTATATGGATCCATTGTATTATTTTCTAGCCCATTTATGCTAGCATATCATGTACCATGTACTTTGTACCTCAATCCCACATTGCTGGGATCACCATTATTATTTTTACTTAGTTATCTCGGCAAGTATGTTATGCCTCCCTCGCCTCATTTGAGATCATGTACTTCAACATTAAAGGAGACTTCTATCAATTTAGTAAGTCTTGCCTCCTCGATTTCTTTCATTCCTTGCATGTCTTCAATCTCTCTCTCTCTCTCTCTCTCTCTCTCTCTCTCTCTCCCCTTTGGTGTCTCATGGAAGTGTAACTTACAACGTCTTTCGGTCATATGATTTGCTCCAAACACTCATATGTTGGGGGGAATCTATTATCTTAGAGAAAGAAAAAACCCTTAATCTTAGATTTTCTAAAGGATCTGAAACCTTAAATGAAATCATGAAATTTCAACTCTCTCCTCTTATAAAGGCATGTCTTGGATAAAGTGAAGAAAAATCAAAGATTGTTAAGTCTGCTATAGAAACAGGAAGTTATCTCAAAGCAGTAAAAAGAAACAATCAACAAAACTCCACCCTACAACAAAAGAATTAAAGACAAAATACTTTCCAGGTAAATTATGCTTGGTTCAATCAAAAGGAAAACAACACTAGAAGGTACTATACTTATAGAAACTTCTACTTTAATGGACAATGTTTTGCTTCTCACAATTTTGGTCATAAGGCTACTCAATGTGTTGCTTGCAAAACTATCATGACTAGAGAAGCAAGAAAACAAAAGATGAGATTGGCATAAATAAATACTCTTACAATGCCTTCTCTCATCTTCAATATGAAATTGAATTCTCTTTTTGCAATAACATTGGGCATAAATAATCTGAATGTAGGAGAAAAGGATGATCAAAGCCTCAAAATGAGCAAATGGCCATAAATTCTAAGGTATGGAAGAAGAATACCATCGAATCTAAGAACTATGGTCTAGATTTATATGCAAGAGATCAATAAAACCTATGGTACATTGAGAGTGGATTCTCAAAACACATGACAGGTGATAAAGATAAGTTTATTTCTTTTAATGAAATAAAGAAAGAAAAGAACAAAACCTTTGGAAATAATTCACTTGCTACTATTAAAGGAAAAGGAACTGTTTTGCTAAAAGAAAAAGTTAAAGCTGAAAATGTTTTGTTTTTTGATGGGTTGAAGCATAAGTTGTTAAGTGTTAGAAAAATGTGTGACCAAGGGAATGAAGTTATTTTCATACAAAGAATTGGTTCAAAATCTCGATATAGGCAAAACCATAATAAAAGGAACAAGAACTCTAGGTAATGTCTATGTCTTGGAAGGAGGTCTAGATCAATGTTACCTAAGAAAAGCAGAAGAAAGTTGGTTGTGGCACAAAATAATGGGACATCTAATCTTTACTCAAATACATAAATCAAGCAAGCGAGGAGCAGTTCATGACTTCCTCAGCATCTCTCTACCAAGAAATATTGTATGCAAATCATGTCAATTTGGTAAGTAAACTAGGGTAAAATTCAATGCCAAAGAAGTTTCCACAAGTAAGCCACTTGAACTTATTCATACTAATTTGTGTGGGAAATTGAGAAAAAAGTCACCTAAACATGAACAATATTTCACCTTATTTGTTGATGACTTTACTAGAATGTGTTGGATTGGTTTATTGAAACATAAAGATGAAGAATTTGATAAATTTTAGGTCTTCAAAGCTCTAGGAGAGAATGAGTTAGACTTAAAAATCAAATATGTCAAATCTGCGAGGGGAGGAGAATTCATATCAGATGAATTTTTTGACTTTTATGAACAACATGGCATCAAGAGGCAGTTCTCTATAGCTAAGACTCCTCAACAAAATGGGGTAGAAGAAAGAATGAAAAGAACAATTCAACAAATGGCACATGTCATGCTTGATGCGTCTAGGACACCTCATACCTTCTGGGGTGAAGCAGTACATATAATGGTAACTATTCTCAACATAGCTCATATCCATGTAAACAGTGATAAAACACCTCATGAACTTTCGTTCGGTAAACCTCTAATTTTTAAGCACTTTAGAGTTTTTGGAAGTAAATTTTACATAAAGAATAATGATGATAAACTTGGAAAGTTTGAAGCTAGAGTTGATGAAGGAATTCTCCTTGGATACTCCTCTAGAAGCAAAGTATATAAATGTTACAATAAAAGACTTCAAAAGATTGTTGAATTGATTAACGTTGTGATTGATGAAACATTCACAGGTACCAAAAAGGAAGCACTGACAGATGACGAAGATACTCCTCCAACAAGCCAAAAGAATGTTGGAGAAATAATCAATTGATTTGAAAATGGATTGTACTTGTTTAAGGGTGCAAGGTATCCATTTTCCATAATTTCAAATGTGAGTTATACACTCTAAGTGACCTCTAAAAAGGTGAAAACTTCTTATTTCTTATACAAAGATAGACTGTAGGGGCATTCACCATACATGTCACCTCTAAAGAGAGGATGAGCTCCAAAGGCTACCTGGCCCTCTACAGGCTCTGCCTAAAGAAATAACGAAGTAAACACTTAGAAGTCTTTGACATACACATACTTGAAGTTTGATGTCTTGCGGAATAAAACAAATAAATTTCTGCAGCTGAATAGGTGATTATGTGTGTATGCAAGTTATGTATATTTGCTTTTTAACACTTTATATCAGTTTTGTTTAGCATATCATCTTCAGCAAATAAAGACATCAAAATGATAAAGCAGTTCACCCCTTCTGGGCTACATCTACTGGACCAAGCCTCTCCAACTAGGCTTGTCCTCTTGTATTAAAAAAGCTACAAAGGCTAATACAAGAATATGAGTGTCTCGAAAGACATATCTGACTATAAATACAGAATCAGAAGATAGGAATTAGCTAAACATGCTCTTTCCCAAGCACTAAACAGTGAAATTGTGCTTGATATAGTACTTTCCCCAATTGGCCCTAGTGGCCCTTTAAACTTGCATGGAGAATTTCAAGGTGAAGATGACCTTAATTGGTTCTAAAACCTCTTCCATTAGACTCAGAAGGTCGAAAATAGCAGACATAGGCTTTTGAATCACCAAAAATGGATGAACACAGCCCCCAAACAACTCAAGCACTGAAATGGCCCTAGTGGCCCTGAAAGCTTCCCTGAAGCTAAACAGTGAGAAGAATCCCTCAACAGGAAAAACAAGCAGTAGAAATGGATTCAGAATGCTGAAAAACTTCAGGAATGACCTTTGTTCCACATTCAATGGTTGCACACATCCCAATGCATCTCCCAAACTGATTTGGCCCTAGTGGCTCTTGGAACTTCCACGAAGCAAAATCACCTGCAAATGACCTTAGATGGATGTGAAACATATTCCAATGGATTCAGAAGGTTGAAGAGACCCAAAATCAAAAACAAATTCGTCCAAAACAGACTTTCCTAGCCAAAGTTATGGCTATTTACTCCCAACTGCTAGTTGCCCTTGAAAAACTCCAGTTAGACTTTTAGTTACTGCCAGATAGGCCCGCCAAATATGGGGGTACCACCAAATTTTCCACCTCTGCCAAAATCTCCGCCAAATCCTGACCTGACTGCTGGATTTAACTGTTGGTCTTTAATGCACATGTAAACACATTTATATTAACTGGCAGTTTTCCTCGGATTGCGCGCTGATTGGTGGTTAAAATTAGGCCCGCGGTTAACGGGTGAGGGTCACATGGAATGGGGGCTGGCCCCCTTCAGGCCCCGCCTTAAACAACAGCAAACTTCATAAGAATTCCCGCTGCACTCATACCATGACTGACCCATGTGGTGGAATGGCAAAGCATTGTAATGTTTGTTAGGAGGTCGTGGGTTCAAACCACAAGTCGACCAAACATTTTAAATGCATATGCACCCATAATGCTGATGTCACCCTGGGCCACGTGGTTGCCTCCAGGCTTGCCACGTGGAAACCTATGATTGGCTGCCCAAAAAGGAATATTCTTTGGAATATTCCGTGGAATATTCTTTTTTAAATTTTTTTGAAAAAATTCAAAAATTAAGAGCTATTGGGCGATTTTGTTTTTGGCATAACTTTCTCATACGGCGACCATTTTTCGAACCGTTTGGGGTGACAGAATTAGGAGGATGAGATCTATCCAGTCATTCAGGTTCAAACCAATTCTGAGCACTTTCAGTTTTGACCATTTTACGACACTTGGTCCTGAGCTCCTGATCATCAATGAAGCATCAGAAGAAGGAAGTGACAATACAAACATATCAGAAAAGACTCCATCAAGGTATATTCAGAAAAATCATCCAGAATCTCAAATTCTGGGTGATAAGGAAACTGGAGTACAAACTAGAATAACTCTTGTTGGAACTTCTAGTTATCTAGCCTTACTATCCACAATTGAACCACAAAATGTAAATCAAGCAAACAAAGATGAATTTTGGGTTAAGGATATGAATGAAGAAGTTGAAAAAATAGAAAAGAATCATACATGGGAATTAGTACCTAGACCTCACGATAAAAATGTTATTGGGACAAAATGGGTATTAAAAAAAAAATGAACGAGAATGGAGAAGTAATTATAAATAAAGCGAGACTCGTTTGCAAAGGCTATGCTCAAAAAGAAGGAATAGACTTTGGAGGAACATTTACACATGTATCGAGACTAGAATCCATAAGAATGTTTCTTTCCTTTTCAAGATTTCATCATTTCAAAGTCTATCAAATGGATGTTAAATCTACATTTTTAAATGGGAACCTAGAAGAAGAAGACTATATTGAAAAACCGTAAGAATTCATTCTAGTAAATGATGAAAAACTTGTTTGCAAACTCAAGAAAGTATTATATGGGCTAAAACAAGCCCCTTGTGCATGGTAATATTGCCTTTATAGGTATCTTCAACAACAAGGCTTCACTAGGGGGTCTGTAGATAACAACCTATATATAAAGGTGGATGATGGTAAACTTTTAATTGTTGTTGTTTACATGGATGATATCATCTTTGATACCAATGAAGAATCCACGAGTCAAAGGTTTTCTTCTATCATGTAACAAGAATTTGAAATGTATTTACTTGGTGAACTAACATACTTTCTTGGTTTACATGTACAACAAGAAAAGAATGGCATTTTTCTCTCACAAACAAAGTACCTCAAGCAGAGTTTGAAGAAATATGGAATGGAAGATTGCAAACTAGTATGCACATGAATGGTGAAATAATGTAGTCTTACTTTACATGATGATTCTCACGCAGTCAACCAACTAGAATATAAATCCATGATCAAAAGTCTACTTTATATTATAGGAATGAGACCAGATCTCATGCACAAAGTTGGGATTGTTGGATGATTGCAAGCTAATCTAAAAGAAACTCATCTTCAAAAACTCAAAAGAATATTCAAATATCTACAAGGCACTGAAGACTTTGGTTTATGGTATCCAAAAGATGCAGATCTTACTCTTCATGCTTATACAAATGCAGATTGGGCAAGAAATGTTGATGATAGTAAAAGAACTAGTGGAGGAACATTATATTTAGGGCCCTGCTTGGAATCATGGTTCAGCAAAAAACAAATCTCCATTGATTTATCTGCTGCAAAAGCAGAATATGTTTCTGCTGAATTTTACTACACACAACTTCTCTTGATGATGCAAACATTGCAGGATATTCAAATCAATTGCTCTCCACCCATTTATATTCTATGTGATAATACAAATTCCATTAGTATTTCAAAAAATCCTATTATACACTCCAAGAACGAGCATATTCCAATTAAATATCATTTTCTAAGAGAACATGTGCTTAAATAAAAGGTCAAACTCGAATATGTTCCCTCAAAAGAACAAGTTGCTGACATATCTACAAAACAACATCTACGTGATGCATTTGAATATCTCATACTAAAATTAGGAGTGGTACCTGTTTCATCACTCTGTTAATTCTTCAAGTTTAGGGGGAGAAATGTATATGTTGTCTTGGTGATGATTCTCATGGTTTCTTTTGATATCCATCCTTTTATTACTAACAATGAATCTGGTATAGTCACATGAATAGGATCAAATATTACAGGCTTAGGGGGAACCTTAATTGTGAAGTTTTATTACTTTGCTTTCTCTATGCAGATCCTATGAATAACAATCATGTATATACACAAGTTGCTACTTAAACATTCACATATGCTTTTCTCTGATGAAGAAATAAGATCTAATATTACTTGTTGATTTTGGAATTGGTTGAGTACAGACTGCCGATATTTCTTGTAGTTGAGGAGGAGAATTTTCATTGTTGGAATTATATTTAATTGAAAATGTACTAATGCTTATGCTGCTAAAGTTACTCATATATTTTTTGTTGTTTCTACCTCACTTTTTGAGGTCTTATTGGTCTTGGTTATAAATGTCATATATGTCTCTTGATGTAAACGTCATGTAAAGACCTATGATGTAATAATTGTAATATTCAATCATGTTTGAACTATTGAGGTCAAATCAATTATGGATTTCATCCCACTTTGAGTGGTTGATGTAATTATGAAGTCAAATATGTAACCCCACTATGTTTGGGTGATTCATGTAAGTTTGAGTCCTTGGTGATAGTAAAAGTCATATTTAGTTGAATGATAGAGTCATGCACTTCATTGCACATCTATAAGGAGTTTTAGTATCTTCTCAGGGGGAGCATGGTAAGTATATAATGCAGATCAATAGTGCCTTCATTTAGCATTGGTCATCCCTTTTCCTTTGATGTCAAAGGGGGAGACAAGCTTGGTGTTTGGAGAATGCTTGGTATATCTACAGATGTATTTACAAGTACCTATAGGTGGTGGTGACCAAACACCAAAGTGGTTTCCATCAAGTCCAAAGGGGGATATTGTTGGCATTATGACAAATGTGTTGCCCTTGATGGAAACCTACTTAATAAACATGATGGTGGTAGGATGAGTATTCAGGCTAGTATAAATGTGACAGAAAGATTGGACAAAGGAATATCATTTCAGAGATAGAGGAATGATAAAGATGATGTTTGAAGAAGTATACGTGGGTTCTGTGAAATAAAATCACGTACATATGTGAGTATGAAGAAGAAAATGCGCGTATAGTTTCTGAACCATGGTATTATAAATACCAAGGGTCTTTTCCATGGTATTGACCCATAGTGTTGAGCCCAACAACGGATATTTGATGCTATCAAAGAATACCATCAGCTTTAGTGTGGTTTTGACCTTTGGTATTGGATAAGGGCTAAGATATATAAGGAGATGAAGATCAAGGTACTTGTGTGTGAAAGTGATGAATATTTAATGAATATTTAGATCTCAAGCAAGTGTGCACGTAATGGGCTATTGATGAATTGTTTGATTTGAAACTAAGTATGGACCTAGGAATTTGATGAACTATCAGATCCAATAGATCTGAAATAACTATATTGATAATGGATTGATTTGATCTGTAATATTTATGTCTTACGCATGTTTTATTATGTATGTCGATAGATGGGTTTGTTTTAAGGATTTGATGTGGAGCAAAGTTAAAAGTAAATAATTGTAGATATGTATGCGGGTTTTAATGACCTAACAGGAACGTACATACGTAGGTTTAATGTTGGTAAGATACATATATATTCAAATCTGTACATGGATTTGATTCTTGAAAAGCGCATATACACACGAAAGTGTTTTGTGGAAAGCACGTATATAAGTTAGGGTTTTGCTGAATATGATGTCTAATAAGTTTAATCATCCTTGTTGTGTTTATGTTGTTTGTCAATGAAGTCTTACTTAATGATCTGGGTTTAACAGTGATGATTGAAGTTGAGTTTTGATTGAAGAATGATGATGATGCTAAATGTATGTGATTGAAGATATGTGATGGTCCTGTGATTATTTTAGAATGATTCAGTGGTTCAGGGTTTATCTCAGTGTTTGTTTAAGAATAATACTGATTCAGTTTTAGGGTTCAATGTTATGAGATCTGTACGCGAGTATGCCTCATGGAAAATGCATATATACACGAATATGATTAAGAAGAGTAGCATATATTTTTTATAAATTGTTGATCATAGTTTGCACTAACAAAATCTCATTTATGTGATGAACAATATCTAGATTGGTGTTCTGGTGAATGGATTTAGAGTGATCTAACTGCTTTGGTTGTTCGAGATTCGAGATTGATTTGGGTCTTAGTTGATACAGTGATTATGTGATTTGATATGATGATTGGTTTCATTTTTATTATTTGATATTGGGCTTAAATTATGGTAGTGGGTTCAGTCTGAAAATTTCATAAAACATGGCCTACAAATTTGATGCTTTGTAGTAGGTGGATCCAGTGTGAAAATTTATGAAACGTGGTCCATGGTAGTGCGAGGGGTTGGAGCTCCCTTCCAGTGGGTGTTGGAGAATAAGAGAAGGTTGTAGCCTTTTACTAGTGGGTGCCTACATACTGGTATGGTTCAGTGCTAGTACAAGACTGTAAGAATTATTTCATCATAATAAAAGGAAGATAGAGACGACAATAGTGGTGGTTTTTTCCCACAATGTGTTTCCACCTAAAAATCATGGTGTTCATATGTGTTGCTTATGTGTGATGCTTTATTTGTTCTTACTGCACATGTTAATATATATCTAATTTTGGTGAAGTACTAACAGACTGTTTCAAGACAAAATTTACTGAAAAACTAAGTTGACTAAATATATGCTAGTTGTCTGCATTAAATTCGTGTACATATGCAAGTTTACCTCATAATAATCATTTACAAAAATCAAAATAAGAAAAATTAAATCAATTTTTGTTAAAATATAAATGAGATTTTGAAAATAGGCAATATAAATGAGCTTCCTAAAGCACAAAGTATCCATTGATCGAATTGGTCTTAGATTTGAGTTTGAATCTAGCTTAGTAGTAGAGTCAAAGGAAAAAACGTTGATTATGTTTGTGCAAGCAGCCAAAAGTGATGATAATGTAGAAAAAAACGAAGGGTCAATGTAGCCACAAGGAGACAAAATAAAAGCACATCCAACATGCATCCAAATATATATAAAAATAATGAAATAAAAGGAGTTATTTCACTCAGCAAGGATAGAGAAACTCTATAGGAGAAAATTGAAATACACAGAGAGCAGCTCAACAAAGTATCAAAAGTCATTTTTCTCTCAGGTATGATGGAATCATTTCTAGGCTATTGTTTTAACTACACCAATTATGGAGACAAGTAAACAAGTTTCAAGGTGAACTTAACATACAGGTAGCTCATACAAAGAAGAAGAAATTATCAACCAATTCATCCAAGAATCACACAAAGGATGAGGAGACCTAGGTATAGCAATCCATTTAATCATTTGAATAATTTGATTCAATTCTTTAACTATCAAAATTTGGGGCATAGAGAAATTGGTTGCGGATTTAAGAATAAGGGGCTTGAATCAGTTATTGAGCAAACAATCCAAGAGCCCAAGGTTTGGAAAGAAAAGGTGAAGTCAGAGCAATGTAACATTGTTTTGTATGATTATAATGAGGACATTTATTCATATGCTGATAGTGGTCGTTCCAGACATGTTTCAGGAGAGATAAGTAAGTTTTTGACATGAAAACCAGCTGAAAAAGGTAAATTGTGTGACCTTTGGTAATAATGCACCTAGTAAGATTGTTGGTAAAGGAGTTGTAATTATATCAAATGGAAGAGATAAAGCCAAGAATGTGTTATTTGTTGATGGGGTTAAACATAATCTACTTAGTGTGTCTTAGATGTGTGACCAAGGAATTGATGTGATTTTCATGGCTAAGAATTTTAAAATCAGTTTGTAGGCATTAGAGAAGTTTTAGCTAAATCTATGAGAACATATAACAATGTCTATGTCCTAAAGGAGAAAATTTCTAGGTGTTGCTTGTCGAATATTGATGAGAGATGGTTGTAGCATATAAAACTTGAACATCTAAATTTTGATCATATAGTCATATTAGGCAAGAAGAATGTTGTTAAAGATCTGCCAAAGTTATCAAAGAATGAGAATACCATTTGTAAGTTTTGTTATTTGGGTAAGCAAGTTCGAGTACTATTCAAGTCTAATGAAAGTACATCAACCAAGGCACTGCCTTTAGTTTATATGGATTTATATGGACCCTGAAGAACATAGTCACCCACAGTTAAATTGAGCTTTAGGCATATTATTGATGATTTCGGTAGAATAATGTGGGTGGCATTTCTTAGAGAAAAATTAGAAGCTTTTGAGAAGCTCAAAGACTTTAAAGCCATGGCTAAGAATGATACAAATTGTAAAATCAAGAGTATAAGGTATGACAATGGAAGTGAGTTTACTTCAAAAGATTTTGATGAATTTTGCAAGTAGCATGGCATTAAAAGGTAGTTCACTATAGTAGAGACTCCATAGTATAATGGTATAGCAGAAAGAGCTAATAGATTTGTTCAACAGTTAGCCCAAGCCATGATGGGAGAAAGAAATTCTCAACAAAGATTTTGGGCTGAAGTTATTCACATGGATGTAGTGATTCTCAATAAATCTCACTTCACACCAAACAATGATAAGACTCCCTTTGAGCTTTGGTATGAAGGACTTACAACAATCAAGCATTTTAAAGTTTTTGGAAGCAAGTGCTATATCAGGAGGAATGATGAAAATCTTGGTAAGTTTGATGCAAGGGCTCATGGAGGTATTTTTCTTGGATATTCTCACAACAAGAAGGGTTATAAATGTTATAATAATAATAAAAATAGGATTGTTGATTGTATTGTTGTTAGATTGGATGAATATGTTAAATTTGAAGTCAATCAAACAATAAATACCAGCTCCACTAATCCAATCATTAATGGTGAGAAGTATGACGAGTCACCTTCAGATGAAGATAATGAAGAGCCCCCAAGTCCTGAAGCCAAATATCCTTCAAGGTATGTGCAAAAACAACACCCATCTGATCAAATTGTTGGTGATTTAAACACAGGTGTACAATCTAGAAGAAAGTTACTAAATCCCCCTACAGAAGTGAATGTATCTTTGTTATCCATGGAACAACCAAAGGATGTTGTGCATCCAAGCTAGGATGATAACTGGTTAGAAGCTATGCATAAATAATTGGACTAGATTGAGAAAAAATAGAAATGGGAGCTCATTCCTAGACCAATAAACAAGAATGTTATTGGCACTAAGTGGGTATTCAGGAATAAGTTGAATGAACATGGTGAAGTGGTAAGGAACAAGGAAATGTTAGCGTTCAAAGGCTATGCATAAATAGAAGGTCTAGACTTTGATGAAATTTGTTCTCTTGTGGCTTGATTAGAAGGAATTAGAATGTTTTTGGCATTTGCTTGTTTCAAGAAATTCAAGATATATCATATGGATGTGAAATCTTCCTTTGTTAATGGAGATTTATAGTAATAAGTTTACATAGAACATCTAGTTGGTTTTCAGTTATCAGATCAATTTGATTTTGTTTGCAAACTAAATAACTGGCCTTGTATGGTCTAAAGCAAGCCCCAAGAGCTTGGTATTCCAAGTTCGATAGCTACTTGGTCAAGTGTGGTTTCAAAAGAGGAATAACTGATAGTAATTTATATGTTAAATCTAATCACAAAAAAATAATAATGGTGTTTGTTTATGTTAATGATAATATTTTTGCTAGTGATTTAAACTGATTAACATGGCAATTTGCAATTTATAGGAAGGCCATGTTTGAGATGTCTATGCTTGGACATCTTTCTTATTTCCTTGGCTTGTAGATTGCAGAGACTTCAAAAGGGATTTTTATCTCACAAAGTAAGCATCTCAAGGAAGTATTGAAGAAATTTGGCATGGAGGAGTGTTCTTTGGTTAGCACCCCAATCGTTACAGGTTGTAAGCTTAGAAAGATTGATGAATCACCAAAAGCGAACCAATCTTTATACATATCTATTATTGGAAGCCTATTATATTTGACAACCTCAAGACCAGATATTATGCAAGAAGTTTGTATTATTGGAAGATTTCAAGAAACCCCCAGATAGAGCCATCTTCTAACATCCAAGAGGATCCTCAAATGTCTTAAAGCTATAATGGACTGTAGACTTTGGTAATCAAGAGGTAAATATTTTTCACTAACTGTGTATACTGATGTTGATTGGGTAGGCGAAGTAGATGATAAAAAAATCACAAGTGGCGGTGATTTATTTCTTAGGGAATTCCCAATTTATTAGTTGGGCAAGAAGCAAGTTTCAATCTCTCTCTAGGATGTACACGTGTTTTATGGTCAACCTATTCCTATTATCTATGACAATAGAATTACCATTAGCATGTCAAATAATATTGTTTTTGACTCAAAGATAAAGCATATCCAATCAAGTACCATTCTTGAGAGAGGATGTTGAAAATCAAATTGTCACGTTGGAGTATGTACCTATAAATGAGTAGGTATAAGATATATTTACCAAACCTCTCCCAAGAGATAAGTTTGAGTATTTAGGGTAGATATTGGGAGTTTTTCCTCTTTCCTCACTCCACAGATATTTCTTAAAGCAGAAGAAAGGAAACCATCCAACATTCAACATATCAAGATGGAGCTTCCAAGTCCACAAGATCCATAAGACAAGATATTATTGATAGGGGGATCAAGGATGCATGGGGAGATGATTAGTTTATTTTCCATTGATGTCAAAGGGGGAGATGTATCTCAAACAAAGAAAGAGCGGGGGAGTAAAAAATCACAAAAGGAGAAGTCCACCAACAGATGTACACCAGAGCAATAATAGATAAAAGAGAATTAGATTTGGGTGGAATGGTAGCATTAACCCAATAGAAAGGTAGCCCGGCTAGCATGAAAAAGATGAGTACTGGCAGAGATCAATAAAAAAGCATCAGACTAGCGTGGTACAACACAACAATGGAAATAACACATGATCAGGAAGTTGTGAAAACATGGAATTCGATAATTTAAATGCATGAATTTGATGGTTTCATGCTTATACAATTTATTGAATAAAATAATCGTAAAACATGAAGACTCAGGTCCCCTTTCTCTCTCCTTACTAATAGACACATGTCAACTCTTAATTGGCTCAGACAAACATCTTGGCAAACATAGGTGGGTGATGACATCACCATGACATGGTCCAATGAGAGGAGGACATGTGGCATGTGTTTTCGATGTTTTTAGGTGACTTAATGGGTCAAATATGAGTGACACATGTCACCACTAAGATGGCACCACGTGGCATTGGAGATGTAAGCATGATGATATCCCACAAGGGATTTCCTGAAAAGGTTTGAAATTTAGCACTCTGAAGTGATCCAAGATGAGTAGGGATTGGGCATATGTGGTAGTAGTAAGGGAAAAATCACCTTGACGGGTGTTGAGCCTCAACCTTGCACCTTCCTACACACCCTCTTAACCCTCATACTCCACTCACTTCACTCATCCAGTGGTTGAATAATTGCATTATAGTTTAAAAAGGACTGTTTATATGGTTTTCTAACTATATTGATGTCCATTGTTTCGTTTAGTCTTTTGTTCATGCAACTGCGGAAACTTGTCAATTTCCACAGCTAGCACAGGTTTCCACAGCCCGCACAGGATTCCACAACCATTTTGTTAAAGGCTGTGCTCTAGGTGTCTTCTGAAGGAACGGGCTATATGGGCAAGCTCCAGATGGCATGTACATGGATCGTGTCCCTTCGAACTGGCCAAATCATCAT
>APFE030145329.1:71259-88502 GCA_000404065.3 Pinus taeda | reverse complement strand
AGCACACCACCTTTGTAGGTTTTCCTGGAGATTTAGATCTCCCTCTAGATTTAGATCTCCCACTCGATGACTTATTTTTGTTTCTGTTCTAGGACCATCCTCATACAGACAAGGCATCATCATTCTGGTTGTCCATATTTTTCCATCTCATCTCCTCCGTCAGCAAGGCTGAGACTATTTCATCAACCTGTAAAGAAGTTGCATTGCTACCTATTGCAATAACCAGACTATCCCACGAGTTTGGTAGAGAAAAAAACAAACAGATGCACTTATCTTCATCTGAAACTTTAATATCAACAGATAATAATTGACTTACCACAGTATTAAATGCATTCAGATGCTCTGTCACCAAGTCTTCATCTTTCATCCTCAGGTTATACAGCTTTTTCCGCAGGAACAGTTTATTCACCAGGGAATTAGATTGGTACAAAGTCCCTAACTTGTCCCATAAAGCCTTCGTCGTAGCTGCCCCTGATACATTGAACAATACTGAATCTGAGACACACAGTTGTATTGTGCTCTTTGCCTTCCGATCCAACTTCTTCCATTCTTCATTGGTCACTACCGTTGGTTTAGTACTCGGATCTACCGCGATCCACTGATCTTTATCCACCAACAGATCCTCCATCTTGAGTTTCCACAACTAAAAACTCTGACCATTGAACTTCTCAATCTCTATCCTTCTGCTGCTCGCCATCTTCTTTCACCACCAGAATCGATCTCATAGATCTCCCACTGAACAGGCTCTACCACAGGCCCGAGCGAAACCCCTCAGCAACAAAGGCGTCCATTTGAAGCCAAAACTTCTCTGATACCAAATGTAGGTTTTAACCCTGTACAGAAATTACTTGCATACAAATTCTAAATCACAGGAAAAATAAAAATGCGAGAGCATAACACATAAAACACATATACACAAAGATTTCCCACTGGATATGAAAACCGAGACTACCAGCTTGATTTTTCATTATATTCCTTTCAATGTTACAATACATATTTATACATGCCGAAGCATCCAACACCATGGACCGAAAAACCATCACGTCCAATACCATGGACCAAAAAACCATCGATCCAATACCATGGACCGAAGACCATCGCGTCCAAAAAACATGTGCGAAAATCATGCACAAAACCATAGGTGGGTCCTCCCAACCCAACATAGGGTCCAAAACCAAAATTTTCCGGGGCGCTGCCTCGGACCCCATAAAGTGGGGTTACGGGTACCCCTCAAACCCCCTATTAACTATGCGGAAAGAATATAACGCAACCCAACACATAGATCCTAACACTCAAGATGAGATAGAAATAAGTGAGGTAGAAGGTGAAGAAATAGATAGATTTCATCTGACTAAATTTACAAAATCAGATGTAGAAAATTTGAAGAAAGTTGAGATTGACGAAATAATCCATGAAGATAATGAAGTTATTAATCTTAAAGACAATTTCTCACCTAAGGGATTAACCCCTTTAGAATATTTATTTGATTCAAACGATGTTCCTAGGAAGCCTAAAATGGAACCTTTGAAATCTAATATAGAGGAGTGTAATATAAGCACTAAAGAAAATCCAAAATTGATCAAGCTTTTGAAATCACTACCTCCAACTGAAAATGTGAAATACATTGAGTTATTAAGAGAATTTCAATATGTTTTTTCTTGGAGTTATGACGACCTCAAGTCCTATGACACCAACATCATACAACACAAAATCCGTATTAAAGAAAATCAAAAACCTTTCAAGCAAAAAGTTAGGAGGATTAATCATGTCCTATTACTGTCAATTCAAAAGGAAATCCAAAGAATGTATGATGCCAAAATAATTGCACCAATCAGATTTTCTGATTGGGTTTCAAATTTGGTGCTAACTAGGAAGAAAACTAGTGAGATCAGACTTTGTGTGGATCTCAGAAACTTCAACAAAGTATCACTAAAAGACAATTACCCTCTCCCTCAAATGGATCATATTCTTCAAAGGGTAGTTGGATCAACTAGAATCTCATTATTGGATGGGTTTTCTGGCTACAATCAAATCTTAGGTCATCCTAATGACCAAGCTAAAACTACCTTTACTACTCCTTGAGGCACATTCATCTATGTGAAAATTCCTCTTGGACTAATGAATGTATGAGCCACTTTCCAGAGGGCTATGGATATACCTTTGCCAAAGAAATTCATGATGTCCTTGTAATATATTTATTAAATGTAGGAAATTTGGAATTTCTCTCAACCCCAAAAAGTCCTTTTTTGGACTAGAAGAAGGAAAGTTATTAGGTCACATAATTTTGAAAAATGGTATCCAAATAGACCCTACATGAATAGAAGCCATCTTACAGATACATCATCCTAGAAACATTAGAGAATTACAAGCTTTCTTAGGGAAAATTAACTTTCTTAGAAGATTTATTTCTAATCTAGCAAAAATAATTAGATCACTAAACAATATGTTGAGAAATGATTCGACCATAAAATAAAATGTTGAGGCTAAGAAATCCTTCGAAGACATCAAGCTAGCCTTAACTAAAACACCAGCCTTGATTCGTCCAAAATTTGACAGAGATTTCATTTTGTTGCCTCTGAGCACACAATTGTTTCATTTTTACTACAAAAAAATGAGCTGGGCTATGAACAACCTATTTCCTTCTTTAGCAAAGAGCCGAGGAATGCCCCATTAAAATAAAATATAATGGAAAAACAAGCCTTGGCTTTAGTCAATGAAATTAAGGATTTTAGAGTGTACATCTTATACTCTCATGTAGTGGCCTATGTTCCCAATTCAGTGGTTCAAGACATCTTAACTCAGGGTGGTCCAGATCGAAAGAGAGAAAAGTGGATTGCTATTATTTTAGAATATGATACAGAAATCAAACCAACTAAGTTAATCAAAGGCCAAGGTTTAGCCAAGCTCATGGCTGAATCAAACTGTCAAGCCTTGGATATAAACTTTATTGTAGCAATAGATAATGAAGAGGAGATGGTGACTCCATTGATCAGCTAAGCCTTTATTGAATCAACATGGTATGTTGATATCATTTATTTTTTATAGAATTTACAAGCTCCTCCTGAATTATCTATAACTAAAAGCAGGTTTTTGAAGTTGAAATACTTATAATTTTGTATATTAGACAATGCTTTATTTTGGAGAAATCATGAAGGTATTATTCTCAACTACTTATTAAAATATGAATCTAACAAAGTATTACATGATTTTCATGCAGGTGACTGTGGAAGACACATGTACTAGAAGACCACAACTGATAAAATTCTTAGAGTTGGTTTCTACTAGCCTACCTTTTTTTTGATGTAAAGAAATATGTGACATCCTATCACAAATGTAAAATTTTTGATGGAAGGAAAAATCTTCTACCTTTACCCCTAAAATGAATCTCTGCTAAAACACCTGTTCAACAATGGGGTTTAGACATCATTGGTGAGATTCACCCACCTTCCTCTGCCCAACACAAATGGATAATCACTGCCACAGACTATTTCACCAAATGGATTGAAGTCATACCTTCAAGGCAAGGCACTGACACTGTTATCATAACCTTCCTTGAAACCAACATTCTATCAAGATTTGGATGTCCAACTAAGCTCATTACTGATAATGCAACAACCTTTAAATCCAAAAGAATGATAGATTTCTGCAATAAATATCATATAACCTTGGGCCATTCCATAACACATTATCCTCAAGGAAATTGACTAGTAGAATCCTCAAACAAAAGCACATCATCAAAAATTTGTTAGAGGACAATAAGAAAACATGGAATAAAAAGCAGGTCAATTCCTTAACTAACCACTAAGAAATCAATTGGTACTTCTCCCTGTCAACTAGTCTATGGGATGGAAAATATTTTTCCATCTTCTTTGGGAAGACCAATAACGTTTGAACCAGATAGTAACAATTCATCTTAAACAAAGTAGGGAAGAAGTCTATATCAAGCCTCAAGTTGTATAGGAAATAATAAAAAAGATTTTTGATAAGATAATGAAGGCTGAATATTTCCATATTGGTGACAATGTCTTAAAGTGCGATTCAAGGAGTGGATACAAGTGTAAACATGTGACATTTGATTTCCTATGGAAAGGCCCATATGTCATTTATGCTTTCAGAGGTAATAATGCTTTCTTCCTAAGAGAAATGGATGGAACAAAAGCAGAAGGTGGACCAGTGAAAGGTCAAATGCTCAAACAATATATTGAACCTAACCACTCATTTTATTTCCCATTTGTACATACTTTAACTTCAAAAGACTAGAGTTGATCGGATGGTGATTTTTGAGGTTGAAGCTCGAAGAGAAGGCCCTACACTTTAAGTATTTTCTATCATATAATAGTAATAATGCAAGGACATAGACGAGAAGCACTGCAACGTAATGTCAACAATAATTGAGATAGCTATTGATCTACAAAGTTCTTAACATTTCACTAGAAAATGTCATTCCTAAGTGGAGCCATTGTTAGGTTCCTATACCAATAGGAGTTATAATTTTCAATGACTGAGGTTAAGCCTTGTAATATTGTACATACCTTAGCTTTCTGCAAATGTTTTCCATATTAAAAAATTAAAAAAATGTAAAGAGGGTATGTCCTAAAAGAAAAATCGGAGGACAAGAATAATCAAAAAACAAAAAGAGTGAAAAAAGTAAAAAAAAAATGAAAATATATGAACCCCAAAAGACAAAAAGAGACCATGAAAGTGTGCAAGTCAAAATGCCACTGCTGTTTACTTTTTATGCATAATAAATGATTGTGTGTAGCTTGTAATTCTTGCCACAATCCATGATAGTCAAAATCTTTAAACTTGAATATTTTATGTTTTCAATTTTATGATTATAGCTAGAGAATAAAGTCTGACTGAACAATGTAATCTTGGCAGATAACTAGATAGGTAGAGTAAATAAAAGGAGTTCAGTTGTTTAATTCAAGCCCTTGGATGATATAAGGATAGATTTAGATAGTTTTCTATGTAAAGAAAAGAAAAATATTGATAAGAGTTTGCTATCCTAAATGCACCCAAATAAAGTGAAGAAAAAATGGTAGAATAAGTAGATGGGTAAGTAGTAGAAAGGTTGCAGAAATGTCTTGTGATTTCATAAAGAGAACTTATGTCATTGTTCCAAGTGCATCTCTTAAATATGCATAAGTGACATATAAAGTAAAGGCAATGGTTCATCATGTGATTTACTTACATCCCCATCATTGAATTAAACCCCTACAACACTCATTAACTTCCCTCCCTAATAAAGATATTAATATCTTTAGCTCCTTATGTCAAAGAGGCTCAAAGAATTTGTCTGACTTCTAGAGGGACTGGACCCTCGGCTTGATGACTTAAGAAATAAAGGTGTTAAAAACCCCTTGCAATTCATTCTCCCCCCCCCCCCCCCCCCCCCACAAAAAATCGTTTTCCTAAAGGGCTAAGTCTTTTCCCTAGGGAAAAAACCCACAACAAAACAAATGTTCTATGTTAAAAACCCCCATACAACATTAATCCATGTCGAGCACCGCCCCAAGTCATTTGAATTCATATTAACTTTTATTAATATATACAAAATCCCCGAAAAGCTTGATTTCTCGTATATATTTAATTCCCATGTATAAACTAACCCCACCCCTTGTTTAAATTATAAACTAATTTACTACCCATATCCTGTAAAGATATATTAACAACCTTGCCTTAGCCCTTAATCCCACATTAAAATCGTCCTGATGAGATTCAGGATTAAGTTAATCCCATACCACCATTATTAGACCCATGGGCCCCCTCGAAAACCTTATGGGTAAATCCATGTGCATCTTTAACTCCCGATCACCATGCCATCTCCCTCCCCCTCATCTGACGGCTCTCATCCATATCAGGCCAACCCGATGTTCGCTCGTTACCCACTTGATAAAGTGGTTTTCCCCCACACCTCCAATGCTACATGTCAATCGATGAGTGGAATCAGGCAACCCCTCCTAAAAACCACTCGCATCACAAAAGTGGTGTGATGGACCTCGCAAACAACTTCCCCTTTCCAACCAAAAGCCACCATTGTTCATCCATTAGTGAAAACCCACCAAAATTAATTGTTTCCCTATGAAAGCCAAATTAACCCTCTTTTCACTCTTTTCACGTGTTTTCCTTTGAGAACTCAGAGCTTCCTTGCAACTCCTGCAAACTGCCGAAATAGCTCACAAACCTTTGTAATTGCTCCACAGAAGCTGTAGATAGTTTGACACAGTCATCCATCCATACCAAAGCTGTACAGACCCTTGCAAACAATTGTCAACTACCAGTTACTGTTAAATTCGCCCAATTCTAGGTATTTAACCACAGAAAACCAACTCAGTCGTCCAATTCCAATAAATTTCCCGCTCAACATTTTGAATTAGGTGGAAAATAATTAGACTTGTTTTGGTTTTTACACTTAAGATCAAAAGCATCTACCAGAACACCATCACCCTAAAACTTAAAAGTACCCCCCATAATCAAATCCACAAGAACTGAGTATGGCTGCCCCAATTGCTATGGATGTGAGACCCATCTCCACACCTTATTTAGACTTGGATCACTTTCTCCTAGCTGATAATTATTTCTAGATAAAGGACACCACTATCCAAGAACCCCTCATTAAAATACATTGTCAATATAGGGACAAATACCTAAATCATGCTCATGAAATTATTCTTTGGGAGTCTAATTTTCCCAAGTACCAATTCCCCCAAGTCCACATTTTCCTAGAGATTGTCCACTACTATCATGCCAATTATATTCCTAGTCAGAGAGTAGTCATGTCCCTAGACCAAACCCCACTTTTCACCATCATTGTTGAATCAATTAATTAAATGCTACAACTCCAACGAGGGAAAAACCTAACTCCTCTCTCAATTGGAAGCCTATTAGACTAGTTTCCTAAAGATACCATAGAAAAATTGGCTGAGATGTTCCAAACGTTCATCAGAGAAGAAAAACACATCCCGAAGGACCCTCCTCCATATGTAGCTATTATGCTTTCCCCATTGGGTCAGAACATTGTAGATATGATATCTTGTGTGTTGGTTACACCACCAGTGAATATATTGATGAAATTATCCTAGCTTTGATGTCCATCTACACTCCAGGCCAGACTCCTAAAGTCATCTATGACTATGCACAATTTATAGCTCATAGGATGCATGACCAATTTCTAAGAATGAGCAATGAGAGAGTCTACAAATACTCCTATGTTTTGTACCACCTTTTCCTATATGATTAGTCAGATAAGTTCCCATTCACCCTTCAGAAGCTTGACACAAAAGGTCAGTCCATATCAGTTATCTTTTGGACCCTATTAGTCCACAAATAGCAATCTCCATATTCATATGTTGAATTCATTGATTTATTTGTACACCTAGTGATAAGAATGTTAATAGGAAGCCCTCCTCCAAGAATTAGTCTAGACATAAAACGGGTCCTTCAACTGTCTAAGAAGACCAAAGTGGGTGATTGGTATTTATACTAGAACCACACCAAAATAAGAATTTATTGTTGCATGCTCGCATAATACAAACTACTAAGATACGTCCCAATGAGGTTATTTGCACTAGAATACCGCAGGCAAATTATCAATGCAGATGAAATAAACTTTATAAATGCTAAGAAGAAGGCCAAATTCAAATAAAAGACCAACTAGGCCCCTTCATATGCAACTCCATGAAGGCAGGCCATGAAGCAGATTTAATATTGCGAAACATGAAGTTCCAAAGGAGTTTTGTTCAGAGATATGACCCTTTGGACTTCATCACTAAGAAGAGACAAAAGGTCAAGCTAGGACCTTTCATTCACCATCCCATACCTGAAATAGAAGCCTATGCTAATCAAGCAAAATGGGTGCGAGGTACCCTAGTGGACCAAGATAGCACCAAAGTAGACATGGAGAATGCTCTCATTGATCTAGAAAAACAATTTGATGAGGGTTCTTTCCTGTAGGTGCCATAACAATGAGAGAGGTTAGAGAAATCAGACCAACCAGAGACAAGCATGAGTACGCCCCTTGTGTTGTAGACTCCTCTAAATGAGGAGCAAGACCCAATAAAAAGTAGGGAGGAGACCACCACCTCAGCAAGAGCAACTTCACAAACTTATGTAGAAACAAGCTAGGTAAAAAGATAGAGAATGAATCGTGTCTCTCAAACTGGAATACATAGAAGAGACAACAGATGTTAAGAGTGCATAAGGAAATAGAAGCAGGCCAATCATCCCATATGATGGCATGCAAGAGCCTTCCACATCACAAACTCATATGTTGGAAAGGCATCGCAGTGTTGAAGTATCTTCCTTTAGAATGTGTGTAGACAAAGATCAAGATATCAATGAGAGATACAAAGAGAACAAAGCCAGAAATGAGACGCTTAAGGCCCAAACATATGCACAGTACCTAAAATTGACTCCCACCAACCAAACAAGACTAATGTCAACCTTTGACAATAAAGAGGGAAAACTGCAAGTGTCATTCATCAATCCCACAACCAAGCAACCAAAAACTACATCACATTACAAGAGGGTAAATTTTGAAGTGTTGGCAAGGGATATTCATCCCATTGACCAGATTGAACTACACAAGCAAGCAACGGACATGATATACTTCACATTAATAGGAAATGTTATTGCTTCCCACCAACTATAGAACTCCTTGAATACATGTCTGCACAACTTCAGGTAGACAAGGTCTCCTCTTACGCCAAGGATACAAGGATTAAGTCCTTAGAGGACTTAGTAGTTGAATTGGGACACGATCTCAATGACATAAAAGCCACAGAGCATCTTATTAAGAAGAGAAATGATGATATTGCTACACTTAAGAAGGAGCTAAAGATGCCTTAGATGCAACACCCAAAAGCATTGGAAGTTTTAGAAGCCCAATAGGGGCATGAACAACTCATGGATTTGGTTTTAACATTAAATGATCAGTTCAAATAAACTAAAAAATAATTGGATGATTTAATCCAACTCAAATAGGGAGATGTGGCCACTCTTTCAACAAATGTTATCCCAAAAGTCTCTACAGCAGTACCATCCACACTAGAAGCATCTTTAGCATTAATAGCTCCACCTGCCACGACATTACTAGTAATAACAGAACCTGCAACAACAACATGTACATCAAGAGAGAAAGTAGCAGAAGTTGTTAATGCCATGGAAGAAATGTCTATCGAGGCTACTGAACTCAAAAGGTTAAAGGAAAAGTTGGCAATCCTAGAAATTGATTGTAGGCTTGCCCAACTCAAGAAAAAAGAAGAAACACAGTAAGCCCAGAGGATGGGTGAGAGGATCCAAATCCTAGAAAAGGATTTAGAATTAGAGAAACCACTTGGATAAACCAAAGAAATGCCATTGGCCAATATCATTGACTAATTTTTGAACAAATAGAGCTTGTAAAGGTAGCTATGGAAGCTATCCAGAAAGTAAAGGAGGAGTTGTGGGATAAACCAGAAGATGCCAATAGACTCATCCACTTCCTCAACAACAAAAATATATATGAGCTCCAGGAGCTAAATATAAAAGATAGAACTGGGGCCATTCTAGAAATAAGGGAGGTCCTTTCCGAAAGGAACCTTATGCTTAATTTGGAAAAAAAGTGCCACACTATGCACGTAGCCATTGGCATGTTCATGGCTAAATTCCAAACTTTGAGGGAGAAAGGTCAACCCAATCCTATGGTCATCAATGACAAACTTATGACCCAAATACACTATGGAAATAGGCTTAGACAGTTAGCTAAGGAACAAGCCAGCTCTTCCTCTATAAAAGCATTGACAATAGGAAATGTCTTGTACAACACTTTTGAGAGCTTGATTTTCCTGGAGGATGAGGTAAAACATTTGTTCCTCACCAAGCCAAATTTCGAAAAGTACGCTGAAGCTAATGAAATCTACAGGAGAAACATTAGAAAGTTACTGCAGAGTAAAAATGAAGGCAGTGGGGTAAATAGGTGGAAATAGGGCAGCAGGGTCAAAGAGTATCAGAGCTAAAGAGTATGAGTTGAAAGATGAAAGTGAAGAAGGCTCCAGCATGAAATTCCACAACAGAGCATAAAGAGCTACAATTAAGGCATAGAGGCCAACACAATCAAAATTAAAGCGACAACTTGAAACAGTTCAATAGCTATCTCTATCTTTTTGGAAGAAGATATTTGTATTTCCTAAATTAAATCTCAAGTTGTTTTGGGATCTTTTGTAATAATTTTTGTATATATACTTCATAATTTGAACTATGTAGGGTGAATTAAAAACATTTCTTTAGACTTATCTCTTTCAAGTCTTCAATTCTATTATATCAATGACTAGATCAACTTGCTGGATCAACTAATAAAGATCAAATATGTCATAGGATTCTCGTGTAAAGCAATGTTCAAATAAGTATTCTCTCATGTTTAATGTTGTTTCTTTTTACGTTTTTCACAGTCTTATATATATCTAAATCTTAATGTTATAATATGGAATGATATCTCATAATTTGCTTCAGTGCACTCTGTTTTCAACTATTATACATTTTAATGTTTTCTCCTAAATTATCCAAGTTAATGAATCCTTGATTGGTCATTAATTTAGGTAATTTCATGTGATCTATAGTAAATAATTCTTAATTTCTCTTTGTTTGTGAATACCCTCCGTTCTTCATTCTAACCCCGGTTTGAGGATTCTTAAGTGCTCTCTCACCCTCGTGAGTATTATTTCAACCATTTGGCTTAACAAATTTCCACTTTACTTTGTTAACCTGCCCTATGAACATTCCCTTTAAAGAATTGAACCAACCCTGCTATCCCTTACTGACTCCATAGCCCAATGGCTTGAAGACCTTGCTCTATCCATTTGTTCCAAGAATTCCACTACCCAACCTTCAATTCAAAACAAAAATCCTAATGAGCATTAAGAACTAGCCTAAAACCCTAGTAAACAAAGCTAAATTAGATAGAGAGATCCCTCTCTGAGTCATAGGTTGGCTAGAGCTTATACTTAAAAGATTGGTTTGTGGTTACCTCGATGTTTTTCCACCTCTCATGACTTCTAAGAAAAATCATGAGTGATAACAGCATACATACTCCAACTGAGGTAATTTTTGTGTCAATGGAAAGGTCTCAATTTGTAGAAAATAAAAGAAAGGGTGCAACACTAAAGAGGAAAAGTTATACCCCCATATAACATCATTTGATGCATCAAAATTTTCTTTGAAGGTTTTATACTATGATTTGTGAAACTCGTTCCCACCAATAAAAATAGTCCTATGAGATTAATCGTCCACTTTTTCCACTCTCAAAGCATCGAGATGGATGAAAAAAATATAATGATCCAACCTAAGTCATTGGATCCATGATGTAGCTCGTTAAAACTTATCCCTATATTTTCTCTACAATGAACACACTGATCCAGTCTATGATTGAGTTGATGCATTTAAATTGGGTTACAATATAGCATGTGTCGAGGTACCTGTGTGTTATGGATGGATATGGTCTGAGATATGTCTTAGGTTGTGAAGTGAGGCTAGAGCGATCAATTACTTTTGATTGGGATAGGAGCACTATGGATAGAAACATCACCTTGAGGTGGTGCCTTAGCTTGGGATCAACTATGATATCTTAGATTAGCAAGAACAAGACTGATATTACACTCAGTACAATATAAGTGGAGTATATTGCATCCATTATTGCAAGTCTAGAAGTAATGATGCTTTTGAAGCTTTTTGCAAGACTATTTGATGAGCTTCTAGAGATGAACTTGATATATTATCATAATCAAAGATTTTTCAAGATTTTAAAGAATTTAATATTTCATGACAGGTTGAAGCACATTGAGATAAAATATCACTTCCTCTGGGACATGGTGCAGAAGGGAGTAGTGAAGCTCCAACACATATCCATAAATGAGCAAACTAAAAACATTCTTACTAGGCCTCTATATCGGGAGTGAGTTTGGATACTTCATAGATAAGCTTGGCTTGATGTAGAATCTCTCCCTTGTTAAGAGGGAGCGTTGATGGTTTTCCGCAATAGAAATACATTCTCATGTCGGTTAATGATGATTTCACTAGTTTTGTGAGAATATGGACCAAGTTGGACTAGTGATTCGACTTGTAATAGTGGCTCAGATTTCCAGAGAAAATTCTATTTGTAAATCTTGTTTAATAGACAATTTCTCCTCAAGAAACGATTACTATTTTTTCTCCCAAGGTTGGGTTTCTCAAGGTAAAATTATTGTGATTACTATGCATGGCTATCTTTCTATGATCTTTATTATTTTTGTTTCATTTTCAATAAATATTTTGTATGTCTAAATATTTAATGATATTAAAGTTTTCTAGATAAGACTATATATAGCTTCATGACATCCAAAACCGTAACTACTCATGGTCCCTTACATAATATCTGATAGCCACCTTATTTTCTAACTATTGCCTATTTATAACTAATTGTGGGGCATTTTCCTTAATCCAGGTCAACCACATACAATCATTATTAATGTGGATCACCTCTAATCGACTTTATTGAGTCAAGTATCTAATTATTATTCTGACAAGGCCCCTTGGGCTTATTACATAAATAAATGGGTTAGGGGTGGACCATAACATGACTTTTGTCATAAAAATAACCTTGACCTCAAGGTTGAAGCTGCTAAAACTACTAAAAAGTAGTGGCTGGTTCCCATGTTGCATCTTCTAGAGAGGTACCTTTCCACTTGATGAGGACTTCCTTGATTATATGGTCACCAAGATGCCTTTCTTGAGTATTGGGACCTATTTCGGTCTAAGCCAAAGTGAAGCTTCCTCATCCAATTCTGGCATAAATGTCTG
This sequence comes from Pinus taeda, assembly GCA_000404065.3. Lineage (NCBI taxonomy): Eukaryota > Viridiplantae > Streptophyta > Pinopsida > Pinales > Pinaceae > Pinus > Pinus taeda. The sequence goes on along the minus strand of APFE030145329.1, from coordinate 75,689 downwards.
AACCGTGCAATTGTTCCCCACAACTTTCTTGAGGTAGGATAGGTGGAAGACTGGGTGGATTTTTGAAGTGCTCTACAGTTCTAGTGTGTAAGCTAGTGCATCGATACTCTGGATTACATGATAAAGCCCATAGAATTTCAGGGCTAATTTATGGGGTCCCTTTTCTTTGAGAGTGGTCTACTTATAAGTCTAGAGTCGCAAAAACACTTAGTCACCCATTTTAAATGATCCCTCTAAATGGTGTTCGTGAGCTTGGTTCTTCATTCGGTTCTGAGCTTGATGGAGATTATCTTTGAGATGAGTGATTATGACGACATTGTTCTTAAGGAGCTTATCAAATGCCTATACTTTGGAAGATCCTAGGAGATAAGAAGTTGATGAAGGTGGGAATTGGCCATACACTGCCTCATATGGGGTCATCTTGCTGGCTTCATGATATTTAGTATTATACCACCATTTAGCTAAATGCAACAATAGTACCCATTGATGTTGCTTTCCTCAAGCTAAGAACCTTAAACATGTCTCCAAACATTTGTTGATTTCTTGTGTTTGACCATCTATGTGGGGATAATAATTGGTACTCATTTGGAGTTGTGTGTCGTGTACAATGAATAGTTCCTGCCAAAAAATGCTAATGAAAGTGGGGTCTCGATTAGACACAATAGAACTCGACATGCCATGTAGTTTGAATATTTAATCCATGACAACTCTACAACCACCATGATGACTTATTTGTTTCTGACTTTGGGAGATATGTAATGAAATCCATGGAGTCATCTATGTATAGAGAAGTAAAGAGTTGCAAGGATTTTAACGCGTAGTTTCCCCTTTATTGTGACTTCACATTCAACATAAAAGTTACCAGCATTTCTTACCCAAATATTATTTTTATGTATTTCTCGTTATTAATATTATAGGTGTACATTCCTTATCCACGGCATGACCTTTTACCTCGTTTATTTTCTAGATTTTATATCTACTCTTATGACAGACCTATTTTGCATTGATTTATAGGAGTGCAAAATGACATTCTAATGCACTATTACACCCATCTTTGCAGGTCCTAATTTGTGTTTTGCAGTTTTTAAATGTAATCTTTGTGGTAAAATGTAATGCTTACGAAAGAGGTATTGTGACTATTTTATTCTAGAGGGAACATGTATTTGGTACATCATAATCATAACCTAACCACAACGTCGGATAGTGAGTTTGATACATCGATTGATATGGAGGCCTGACAATCATATTGAAGATGATTTTGAACCGAAAAATACAATATTTGGGCTCTCTTATTATTGGGCCATCCCTTCCCTACAAACTTGAGTGAAACGCACGTTGGTGGGTGGAAATCGTGCTTGAAGAGGGAATCCTACATTTCTTATTCACCTTTTTAAGATGGAATTGAAATTGCTTTTATTCCTCTTAACGAAAATGTAGAATCCACGTTTGAACTGGAAAACCATCATTTTGCATTTACGTTATGGATTGGACAAGAGGTTAACATGAATTCTCTCTTTAAATTTTATTTATTTCGCTCGCAGAAACAGATTATGCAAGCATGAAGCTAAAATTACGGATCTAAATTTAGCCGAAGCAGACTATGCAATTAGGAAACTGCGTCCAATGTGGCGATAGCCCCCCGACCCAAAATAATGACAAAGTTGTCATGTATTTTGCCAAGACAATGTGGTCGAATCTTTAACGCCCAACATCCCTGTTGTAGTCGTCACACTTTTGGTTAAAGTCAGTAGAATGATTGAAGTGAGGGGGAATGAATGAACTGTCCGTCTGTCTGGTCCCGTCCATAACCGGCTTGGCGCTTGTTTATACCTTGACACGGCGTTCGTAAAGTCTGCGAGAGCCAACCCGACAAAACACAAAGACTTTCACACTTCGGATTTCATTAGCGGGTTTCAGTCGTGACGGGTTTTGGGTTTGCCTTAAGAAAATCAATATGCATGCACTTCAGAGAAGACGTTCACTCTTTATAAGTACTCGCATTCCTTCGTTTGTTTCACAGCCCAACTCTTGTAGCTCTCTGAGTCCTAGATTTTCCATCGCGACTGAATTTTCTCTTCTCCGCCATATCCATCAGATATCATATTTTCCATTTTCTAACAGTGTTATTCGCTCTTTCACTTCATATCCTCTGCTGCTAACACCGAGCTTCTTTATGAGGAGAAGTATAATGGCCCCCTTGATTATGTTCTCGTTCCTTATCATTGTAGGCCGTAGTAATGCAAGGTTGCTGGTCGAACCTGACACTCTTTCCACTTCCGACCTCAATACCAGTGCTTTTTTCGACGATGATTCTGACTTGCACACTGCCAACGGTCCTATCGAGAAGGATGTGGTGGACTACGTCGAGGAGATGATAAGGAGCTCGTTGGCAAAGAGTGCCACCAACGAGAAGACGCTATCGCTCAGGCTGAGCCCGAGCGTCCCAAAGAACTATAAAGGAGAATCGGCGACGTCGAACAAGGCCATGAATGTGAATTTCATGGTGACCGAACAGCAGCTCTCCACATCCCATAATAGCCCTGGGACTGGTCACATGCAAATGATCCTGCCTAGTTCTCCAACCAGAAACGTCGACAAATCCCATCAAAGCAATGGAGATAAACAGCTTCAGCCAGAAAAGAGCAATCAGCGCAAAGTGGGTTCTACTCCAAGCCCGGGAGACGGCAACTGATAGTTCGAACGTAATAAAGAATATTAGGCAGAGTTAAAAAGCTAAGAAAGGAGGTTACGTATACGTAAATAATCAAAAAATGTTGCACGTATGACTTGATTATGCGCCTAGATATATAATATTTTATAAGTAGAAGCACTGTTAGAATCATCTTTATGTATGAGAGATTTAGAGAGGCATCAAATCTTCCTGGGAGATTTCTTTTTTATTTTAAAATTTGAAAAAAAAATCTATCCCATTCTTTCGAAGATCTTTTGTAACTGGGTAAATCAAAGTGTGAATGATGCAGGAAGATAGGCAAAGATAGATATATATGAATAAATTGTAGAGATGAAATAGATATATATTTGAAGGGAAAAATGTAATTAACAAAGATGTAAGGCATAGACTCTATTTAGAATATCTAAATATTTTTTTGATAATAATAAATGTATTTGGTTTTTTCTTACTCAAATCATTTCAATGAATTTGTAGGGGTTCTTTTCAATGTATAATTTTTAAATTGTATTTTTGAATGCTATATAGAGTACACGACTTAAACAATTAAATTTAAAGATTATTTGACAAATTAGAGAAAATAAGCACACATATAAATAAAATTTAGAATAGTGGACCTTAAACTCTTTAAGGATGAAAAACTATTTTTTCAATTGCTTTACATGATATATACATAATTAGTTTTACACAATATATAATATATACATAGTTCATATTAAAATATTTTAGGTAGGAGCCTATTGAGATGTTATTAATATATTTTTGTATACATCACTTCCATCTCCATCTATTATTTTATTATAACATGAATATTTTAATTATATATATATATATATATATATATATATTATATATATATAACTAATTCAAATATTTATTTAAATAATCTGTGTAAATATATTTGAAAAGTATAAGGTTTGTATATCTTACTCAGTTTTTTTATTTCTAAATTATGTTAAGTCCAAATATTTTATTTATGACTAAGAGTAAGTGCAATATTTTAATTTTATTATGAGAAAGAAGTGTGAACTCTATATTGAGCATAAGTATAATCACACATTCTTCTCTTACTAGGCTTAGAATGTTAACCACATATTGTTATACTAATTTAAACTATAAATAATATATAAAGTGTTGACATTGAAATAATTTAGTTAACATAAGCATTGAAATATTTTATTTATGATTACATTATCCACATTAAAGTTTTGTTCTTTAATATATTTTTAAATAACTTTAAAGTTGTTTAATTTTATATATTCAAATATTTTATTTAGGATGCACATGAATTTTTTTGTTGTTAATATTTTTTAAATGGAATATTATTTAATTAAGAATTGAATTAGTTATATATTTCTCTGGTAATAATGATATAAAGAAGGAATTGCACTTTTTATTTCAATTAATTTTCTTTGGAAGTTGAAATATTTTATCGTGATTATGTTGATTTCATTCTAAAATTGATATTAAAATAAATTTGTTAACATGGATATTAAACTGGTTTATTTACATGTCCAATTGAAATATGAAATTATAAATAATATCAACTTTATTTGTTTTTTGTTTTAATTGTTTTAAAATAATTTTAAATTTTGATATAAATTTAACTTATTTCATATGGACATGAAAATATTTTATTTATAACCAAAACTGCTAGTAAAATATCTTTACCATACTTTTTTTATATTCTATTGTACTATAATTAATGTGCTACTACTTTTTATAATATTTTAAAGTAAAA
>APFE030145329.1:1899-50178 GCA_000404065.3 Pinus taeda | reverse complement strand
TTTATAAATATGGTATTTGGCCCATAGGATTCACTTAAATAAAACCTATTCTTGAAAATTAGGGTGAATGGAAGGTCGTAACTCCTAATTTCAAGGGCTAACTTTACCTTTTTTACACTCTCCCTTAAAGTAAGGTGGGCTATTTGAGGCTACTTGTAAAAATGTACTATGATACAAAATATTCGCCCACTAAAAATTTAAAACTGCTTAATTTTGCCTAAGGGCGAACATTAGCCCCTAAAATTTTCCATGCTCATATGATATCATTTATGTTTATTTAAAATACAAATTTACAAAAAAATATCTTTAAATAATGAAATTAGATGTCTTATAGTTCAAAATGTTCAAAGATCTAATTTATCTATGAGAGTGTCCAATCAATAATTGATCGTGAAATTAACAATAAATGTCATTAATTATGTTTTTTAAAGAAATTGCAAAATTATTTACAATATTTTTTTATCTCCAAAAATTACATATCACTTTAATGCACTCATATGAGTGAATTTTATAGGTAAAAAGTCAATAAGTGACTTTGTTCCTTGTTGATTATAATATGGTATTTTTGAAATTACAACCATTAATTGATTTCAGTATATAGATTTATGAAAATTATGGATTGATAAATCACATACCTTGTGCCACAAAAAGTTCAAATCATTCACCTTTGACACATTTCCCATTACCCTAAATAGTGAATAGTGCACATAGCATTTATCAAGTCAATTATTATAATTCCTTTACAAAGAATTGCACCTTTGTTTTCAATGAGCTCTATCTCAAAACTTATATTTCACATTTATATATGAGTACTAATGCACATAAGTAAATAGATGTCAATAAAAATAAAAGCATGACTCAATGGTTCATGTAAGATGATTCCAATGGAAAATAATTAACTTAAGAACACACATATACAAACAGATTAGAAAAAAATGAATACAACAAAGTCATTGGAAAAAGAGTTATAAATAATAATAAAAATATATATTAATATAAGTGACAATTCCCATTGTAACTTTTTATCTTTATCAATAGAAATTTATGATTTTTTCCTTGGAAAATAATAATTGGCAATTCCCATATATTTCAAAAATACAAAATCATACGAATTGATTAAAAAAAACTATGCCAAAATTGTATTGAAAAATTGGAATGTACTTGTGAACAAATTTATAAAGGAAATTATTTCCATCCATTACAATGAATTACATGTTCTATTGAAAATTTGAATGTATTCACACTTCTCTTTGATACGATGAAGTGCGTTATGAAAGCAGAATAAAACCTACATAAGTCAAGTATCTTGCTCTTTTCCTGTATAGGCTTTTATCAAAATGTGGTTTGATCGATATCTGATGAATTCATAACTATGCTTTGTTATATCTATAAACAATACATTTGACTTTTTAGAATTATCTCCATATTGGGACCACACATCTATCAACCTTTTCTCATAAAATTGTATTGTTATCCCTGCATCTAATATTGTTTTCAAATGGCAATGAGACCTATCCCATGTGAATTTAAAGTCCTATATATTAATATTTGATTTTTCAAGTACTTGTAGGATCTAGTTGTGAGGTACATTTAATGGTAATATTGCAATATCATAATTTTTAAGAAACACTGTTGACACCTAATCATAGGGATTGGTTGAGCAATTTTAAATAGTGTATGTAATTAATAAGAGAAAATGAAGATTCATCGAGAGATGAAACTCAACAGTAACTCCCTCATGTATATAACTATGAACAACATAAATGAATAAAAACAATCTCATTTGAGAGGTTACCACCTATTTTGACATGGTATCAGAACGAACTCCTAAAATTAGCTTTTGTGTTGTAACTCCTTGTCTCAGTTTTGTACGATATTCTATCCCTCTATTCTATGTGCTCTCTACCATATTCTCTGTGCTCTATGCGCTCTCTCCCATACAGTCCCTATGGTATTTTTTTTACTCACCATTGCATAATTGTCCGACTGCATAATTTTTTTGGTATTCCCCTCCTAAGCATCATGTTGCTGAGTGAACTGAAGGCTATCTCTACTATGTGTCAGGATGGAGTGATGAATCGTCACCATTGCCAAGCATTTCTTTGTGTTGCCCTCTGTAATTTTCGTTGCCAGATTTCCTGGCCTTGCTACGGAGACCTTCAGGCCTCTCCATTGCTAATTCCACATTGTTGTAGATACGTTTCTCTCAATACAATACACGCTAGCTAGAGAACCCATATGTTGTAGCCTTCTAGCCTGATGCTTGCTCTTTTTCTTTGAAACAATCAGACTTGCAAAATGGTTTTTCCTTTTGCTCGACTCAAGGAGGGATGTGTGTGCAACTTGTGAAGACCTTTCAATGTGAAAGAAGTTGAAAATTGGTGTCTGCATAAGACGGAGTTCTTTGATGGGATCAGCCTGACAATTTCGATAAAACTAGCTTCCCGGAGGATCCCTAGCAACAATAGGGTAAAGTAAATACATGTGGTAACCTGTGTCACATTTGTCACACAACAAGATTTGATTTTCACAATCGCCCAATCCACATTCTTCATGGACTACACACTGGTATCAATACACACTGGCCATCTAACTATATGGTACGTTGCAACTGCTCCGAAACGCCCATACATACAAACGCACTAACCCTCCACACTCTCATACCACTCCTTCCCCATATGAACCCTCCCCTAATAATACCTCTATCATATTGCAAACAAAATTGCATATTTTTGATAATATTTCTATTACAATGAAGTTTTTCTTTAACACTAGAAGTGAAAATATTTTATATATTGGTAGCAGAAGTATATTTTTTTTACAGTGCACAGTTTTTTAAATGCATTCATTGATATCTATTGTGGGAGTGGTTCTCACTAGCAAAGATGACATCCAAAATGGTCACGGAAAATCAAACAAACTCTCATTTTTAATGAGTTGCGGAAAGGAGTGTGTGTTGGAGATGGAGACAAAAAACTAGAACAACCTACCTCAGATAAGGAATTTTCCATTTGGGAAAATAAGAAGAGAAATGCTTATGCCTTTATTACAGCATCAATAAATGAAGAGGTGAGTCGCCATATTTCTCCATTTTCAAATGCTTTCAAAGCCTTATAAAAAATGAAGGAACTATATGACTCACACTCTACACTTGAGATTGTTCAACTGATGATTAAATTGTTCAACCTTGAATTACAAAATGATGATCCTCTTTCTCTTGCATCAGAGGTAAAATCTATTATGCATGATATCAAAGTCACTAATGTTGAACTGGAAATTCCTCTGATATCTTTTGTTAAGCCAATTTATCCCACTTAATCAAATTATCTTGACTCATTGGAAGAAAATGGAAACCTCAATGAAATTACCTTTGACTCCCTTCTGAAAAAATTTGCTGGAAAAGAGAAGGCTTTTGGGATGAATACAGCTCCTTAGTCTTCTGAAGAGACTATGTGTCTTTCACATAGAGAGAAGACACATGGTCGAGATTCTTCTCAAGGAAGAGGAACAACAAATTTCAGAGGCAGGACAGGTAGACACTCTAAAGGAGATAAGCCAGATTTACATTGCATACATTGCAAAAGAGATGGATCACATGATGCATCCACATGCAATTTTCCTTGGGACATAATTGAGCAGGCAAGAATCCAACCCAAAGGAAAAACTAATGAAAAACAGAAAGTTAAATCACCCAAATCCACTCACTGTCTTGTGGAACATTGTAATATTGGAATAAATGAAGACTTATTTAATGCTTCACTTGCTTCTTGGAAAAATGACTAGTTTCTTGATTCAAAAGAAAATTTCCACACGACCATTAGAAGAGTTTTTTTTGAAGAATTTACTAGAAATTTTGATGGAGCAGTATACTTTGCAGAGAAATAAAAACTCAAGCCATCAGGGCTTGGCACAATTAGACTTAAATTGCCTAGTCTTCTAGAGTTTCTTCTGCGTCATGTTTTATATCTCCCACAACTGAGGAGAAACCTTTTTTCCTTGGTCCACATCCACTAGCAAGGAAACTCCATTCATATTTTTGATGGAAAGGTTGAGGTGAGAAAATCATCAAATCATTCACTTTTGATGACAAGGATAGAAGAAGAAAGGCTTCTCAAGCTACAAGGTACCTCTGCTTGTGAACAAAATTTCTCATACAAGTCTCATTATGAAGAAGGTACATTTCCATCAAGTCTATTATTGCATTCTAGATTTGGACACTTGAACTACGACGACCTTTGCTTGTTGAAAAAAAATGGTGTTATTGGTTTTCCTACAATTCCTAGGAAGCTTAAGAAATGTGATTCTTGCATTCTAGGAATGCATAATGGATAGTATTTTCATGATTCACATTCCAGAGCACATAGAAAACTTGAACTCATTCATTCAAATTTATGTGGTCCAATGCCTATTCTTTCTACAAATGGAAATAAATAGATGATGACATTTATTGATGACTACATCAGAATGTGTTGGTTTTTTTATTTAAGAACAAATCTGATGCTTTTCAAACTTTAAGGAACTTTCATACATGTATTAAAAATTAGGCACAATCTCATATTGGCTCTATTCACATAGATAATGGAAAAGAATACACTTCAAATGAATTTGAAAACTATCTTTGCCAACATGGGATCAAACATCAAACAACTATTCCTTATAATCCCCAACAGAACGAAGTAGATGGAGGAATGAATGGGACAATCTTAAATATTGTGCACTCCATGATGTTTCTTAAGAATAAAAAATTGATGTTTTAGGCTGATGCAATTCTATGTGTTGTATATGTAAAGAATAGATGTCCATCTAATGCTATTAGAAATAAGACTCCTTATGAAATTTGGTATGGGCACATTCCTTCAATAAAGCATCTCAGGGTCTTTGGTTCCACCTATTATGCTTTGATACAAAAGGTACAAAGAAGCAAACTTGGCACACTGATTCGTAAGTGTATCTTCTTGGGGTATTCACACACCTCCAAAGCATACCATTTGTATGATTAAGTCAAAAAAAAGTTTGTTGTATCTAGAGATGTAATGTTTCTTGAATCATCCAAAGTTGACAATGTTGTTTAGTGGCAACTTGATTGCTTGGATAGATTCGCAAATGAAAAGTAATTTGAAGAATTTGATAATTGGATTCCACATATTGAAGTGGGGATTATTGTATTGGATCAACTTCTGGAGTCTTCTTCTGAATCACTCTATCCGTTGCATGAAACTCCAACCAGTGACGATACTTTGAGTGATGTGATTAACAAAATTGGGAGACTCAAAATTCATTCAGTCGCAACTCAATCAACTCAGCAACTTTGACCATCTCAGAAAGGTCCCCCTAAGTGGTTAACAAAGACACTTGAAAGTGTTCATCCTAATGAGGTCGAAAAGATAGGAACTAGAAATTCAACTTGACAAAATGGAGGTGATGTAGATGTTGGGAATGGAATCCCCCCTAGGCATGTTTTGGGGCTTAAAGCCCATGTTTTGATTGAAAAATGTTATAAAACCCCACGAATTGTGGGCGCAGAAGTATATCAGATTCATAGGGTTGTCGCCCTAGTTTGTAATGTAATGTCACCCTACCCATGGTCTATGGACTATGGGATTGTATAAATAGAGTTAGTCTCTAAGTGTAAAAGGGAAGAATAAAATAAAAGTATGAGATAGAGAAGTATAAGCATAGAGTAAGTGCAAAGTGTGTCTTGGGTCATAGAGTAGGAGAAGGCTTTGTAGCTGAGTGCGAAGAGGCCTAGTTGTCTGAAGCTGAGTGCATGGACCCCTGCAACTGAATGCAGAGGGAGGAGCCGAGTCTCTAACCGAGGGAAGACTGTAATAAAGATAATTTTTATTTAAATTACGTGTATCTATTCCTGAGTTATTACATGTTTGATATCAATTGCAAATATATTGTTTATTTATTGCACGCACTTGTATGAATTATTTATATTGCTAAGTATACTTTACACATCCAAGTAAGCTAATTTAATCAATTAACTGTGAAATACTGGTAAGGACTTGGGTAATAACAACATTCGGCCCCTGACTAGGGCTATGTGGAGGCAAAATCACCAGATGCGAGGTATGGGTAAGTGCCTGTAGCGACATTCATGCACGGTCGAACCGCGGACCATTGGAACTCATTAGACATCTCCAGGGTGTGGAAACTTGGTTCTAGGACTATCCCATACTACTTTAGGTGAGACCTCAGTCCACGAGGTAAGTGCATTAAAACTTTGAACACTTGGATTAAAATGCTACTATGTGAAAAGTGGGTTATGCGAATAAATTGACATTTTGGGCTACGCGAAGTGGGAGGATGTATAGAAAGGAAGGTAGTGCAGAGATAGAAACCAGCCCCTTGATTTCACCTCAGCAAGAAAGAAAGGAAGAGCTCATGAGGGTTTTACCAAGGAGTGCAATCAATCTGATAAAGCAGCAAATTCATTACTTAGCACCCCCACCTACACCACCACCAGTTTCACCACCTTCACCCTCATTTTCTCCCATAGCACCTCCACCACCACCACAGTTTAATATGGTGACCGTAATAAAGTTTTCGTTATTCAGAGGACTAGGTAATGAAGATCTAGACCAATTTTGGTTCATAGTAAAGGCTATGTGGGAAGCACAAGGAGTCATGGATGATAATATCGAGAAGGAAACACTCGTTAGCACCTTGCAGGATCGCACACTGAAATGGTACATTAAGAATTCCAATGACAATAGAAACACAGGGATCATGGATATCCAAGTTGTGCTGAACAATGAATTTAGCAAGCCAAAATCAAAGACAGTCGACCATCAGATTTAAGGAAATCATGATGCTTCCAGGTGAGACCCCCTCGGAGCTGGATCAAATACTGAAGAGTATGATTCATGAAACCAACAAGACCTTGATGGATGGGTAGCAACAAACATGGTTTGTAGCATCACTAATGCCACATCTAAGGACTGTGATATCATAGCAGAAGCTATCTACTCATGCCGAAGCCTTGGAGATTGCAATGAGGCTGCACGAGACCCTAATACAAGATGATAGCCTAGGAGTGCAACAAATCCACCTGCACTTGAAAAATTTATATCTTGTGATGCAGAGTTTGAAACAAGATAGGACAAATCGGCCAGGGGGACGTGAAGAGATACGGTTCATAAAATGCAAGGGCCAGGGGCACGACAACGACCAGTGTCCAGTCTTCGTGAACTACCTAGCAAGAGGAGGGGCAATGCCATTGATACCACAGGCACAAGATGGGCTAAGCATGGTGTGTCCATTGCGGTGCATGATCTGTTAGATAGGAGGGAAGCATGGTACAAATAATTTTCACCTATTACAAAAGTATACACAAACATCCCAACAATTGTTCTATAATTTATGTAGGCTAGTAGGCCATGATGAATGCACTAGTAGAATTTTTGAACTGATGTCGGATCTAACTCTTGCCTATAGAGTTCAGACCCAAAAATGAGCCCTCGATCAAAATACAAGGATGGCACACATTGGATTTCAGGGGCACGGAAGAGGTCGAGGTGGAATGGGACTAGGAAGGGGTTACAGATAGCTGATTTGTTACAATTGCAGAGGGCCAGGGAATTATGCCCATGATTGTATGAATCCAATGAGAACATCATGTTCATATTATACCCAGTTTGATCAAGAGATAGAGGAATGCACCACACTCATAGGGATATTGCACGATAGAGGAATACTCCAGCCTTCCTTGACTCAGAATCTGCAAATGATGAGGTCTGAGCCATGTGAAGAGGACACGAATGTAAGCATCATGCTCCAAAGTGGTATTACGACAGGAGATGACAATGGGAAGCAACCTGGAGAAAGTGGTTGGGTTTGCAAGGCTCCTACAAAGGAATCATAGTTTGATTTGGAGTGCGTAAAGGAGACCTTCATGGAAGCTAAGAAGAGATTCACGAAGGCCTCCACTTTAGGTAGTAAGGACAAACTAGAACTGGAGATCGACCCATCAATGGCTACTACCTTTCTGGAGACATGCATGAAACTGTCGCATAATAGCAAGGCTATGAAGGGACTGCAGGAACTCATCATCAGGTGCACTAGGTTAAGAGAACTGCACGTAGCCCGGAAGCTTGGGAAGCACACAGTGAACATGAAGGGAGATGAGATTGAGTGTGCAAATAGGTGAATATGAAATGGATCAAATGAGTCTAGATTTAGCATCGGACGCAAACATACTGCAAAAGAAGACATGGGAGTGCATGGGCAGGCTCGCACTGTAATGCTCCCCTGTTCAATTGCAAATGGTGAACAAGCAGAATATCCTACCAATGGGAAGATTGAAGGTAATAACGAGAGACATTGAAGGTGTGAGCAGGCCTATAGATTTTGAAGTAATAGAGATTGTTGATGAAAAAAATCGCTATCCCGAACTACTGGGAATAGATTGGACCACTAATATGAATGGAGTGACAAATCTGAAGTAGTCCAAAATGATTTTCGAGAAAAAGTCACTGCACGTAGTGCTACCTTTAGACCCTGCGAAAGGATCATGCTACATAGAGCCAGTCCATGAGGATTATCTAGACTGCATCTACAAGATAATTGCTCGGGAACAGGATTGGGTGAGTCCTACAGTGGATGGTAGGATTTCGTGGGAGCGCAAAAGCTCTTACACATCAGATTCAGATGATGAAATAGAACGACGACATAACCGGTTGCACAAGGTAACCACGCTTAATTGCAACATGATGGTATGGTCAGTCCGCTACGTGACAACAGAGGTAAGGGATCTACCTATGTATGACAGGTTGGTGGGAGTGGATGAATTCCTGACCAAATTTGAAAGAGAAGTGCTAGAACAAAAACATTTTGATGCTCTGAAATGGGCACTACATGCTTTGCCCGCAAGGTTGTGGGGTACCCATCAAAGAAGTTTTGAGAACCAGTGTGACTACAGAAGGATGATGGTTATACAGTTTGGAAAGCCTCAGTTGTGGATGGAAGCCGAGTATAGTGGACAAAGCAACCTCTGTGCCCACCTGTCTAGAAGGGTACATGGGTATTATACGCAACCTGCATGGGTTCACACCATCCTCATGATAGGAAACATGAGCAACAAGCAAGAGTGGGAAAGATAAGGATTGATCAATGAAGTATGATAAGACCAAGCATGCTGAAGATTATACATGGGGAAGTCTTTGACAAGGTGTGCAGAGTGTTGAACACGGTCCACCATGTGAGATGCACTGACTAGGACCTGCGGGTACCAATGGTTCTATGGGCTTATAGGACCATGTGCAAAACCCTAACCATGCAAACACTTTTTAAACTAAACTATGAAGCAAGGGTTGTGATCCCTATCAAGCATGCAAAGCCTAGTTCGCACATAGAAGCACCCATATATACAACGGTCGGTGAAGCCCGAGATGAAGGGATCACACAAACATGAGAAACAAAACACATAAGACTTGTGGAAGGAATCTAACAGGGAAATCTTAGACTTCGCGAACTTGAAAAAGACTAGGTATGGCTGAGGGAGAAAAGCGCTTTGATGGCTGCAAAGGTCATGCAACTGGAAGAAGAATTAAAGGAAGCATTTCTTGTCGAAAAAATGAGGGTGGTAAGGCAAGGTGCATACGATCACACTGACAAGTTGGAGAACTATCACCATGAACTAGTTATCCTGCTACCTTGGCTTGGATCGCATATCACCAAACGTAGTGGCTAGGGTAGCGCGTTGCAAGTAGTAAATGGCATGAGGCCAATCAAAACTATGGAAGGTGGGGGTTATCCGTGAACCATGGTAGAGGATAGGATCGAGCCCCACATTGGTGGTGTGACCACCTAACTAGCTACAGGAAGGATAGTCTTAGCGCTCCAGATAGTTGAAAGGAAGCGCGAGATTATAAACTATTCTACCTAGAAAACTACGCGATATTGGGGATGCACGCTGAAGAAGATTGTCACAAGGTTAACGACCACGTATAGAGGGCTGCGATGCCACATGGATTGGCAAAAACGTGACTGTTGGTGTCACTATTCATGATGGGATGCTCGATTTGAGGTCAAATGGAGTGGGCAATAGACATTCAAGATGCGATTTATGGGTAAGATTTGGGAAAATCTGCTGCCAAGGAAGCATTAATGTCCTGAAATTGGGGGCAATGGTTGAATTTAAATTCAAAAGGCACTGTAAAACACCAAGGGCTATCTAGCAATGAACAGTTGGTCATTTCAAAATTATGCGCTCGAGCAGAGCACTACACATTGAGAGCCAAACGATAATTGATACCCTAAGTTCACGAGTGACAAAATACAGTCAAGATATAATGAAAACTACTAAGAACGGTTTGGAAATTGAAGAGGTAACTATTGTTGAGGCTGCACAGATCCCCATGGTTGACCATGTTCTAGAAGGCACCAGGGTTGTGAAGGAAATCCCCAAATCATCGCGAATGCTGAGGCCCAAGAGAGATAAACAAGCAATGGCCCTCGTATGTATGTCCCCGAGGAACCAACCACGCAGTAAACTATCAATGGCCGATAAAGGAAAATTTTTCACAGTCGACACAGATGAGGAAGAAGAATATTTACAGGCTCGTATCATCACAACAAAGGAAGACAAAGATATGGAGGAAGATATTAAACCTATATGCTCTGCAACAAAATTTCCCGTGTATGTCCCTCCACGGAAAGGGAAACCAAAGTACCACAGGACCTGGATGAAAAGAATAGTTGAATCGAGACCCCATTCCTCCAAGATGGCATAGTGTTTGAAGGCGTGCACCTAGGCCACGTTCCAACATTGAAATTTTAAGACAAGGAGCTTGCTAACCGCGAGAAGTTCCTGCACATAGAGACCAGGAACCTAATGAAGTAGAACACTGAGGGGGCAGTGATAACATTAGAGCTATGGAAGTGGCTACGTGGTGTGGAAAAGGCCGGGTTACTGCACTTACTGTGAATACCGCATTCCCACCTATTGGAAATAATACTGAGAGCGGGGGTGAATCAAAATTATAAAATCAATAATCTTTTCATTTCCATTATCAGATTCATATACTCCAGTTCAGTTAAGGATACTCGCATATATACGTAACTGTGTTTAATGCAACTAGTGTATATCCAGTAAACTTATGATTCAGTTAGTTCATCTTGAATGAGTGCATAAGAACATTAGTAACCATATGAACAGTAAACAAATGCAATAAAACAAAACATATCATCACACATAAGAAGCACATATGAACACCATGATATAAGGTGGAAACCCAATGTGGGTGAAAACCACCTGTTGCAATTCATCTCTATCTTTTCTTAATAAGAAACATCTTCTTACAATATTTTTGTACTGGTGTAGTCTTATACCAGTATTCAGGATTCTACCTGTAGAAGGTTACAACCTTCTCTCGTTCTCCAACTTCTCTTGGAAGGGAGCTAGAACCCCCTTAGCTCTTCTACTAGTTGATGTACTAGTACGTAGGTGCTAACCTACAGAAGGCTACAATCTTCTTCTTTCTTCCAGGGACCACGTTTCAGAAATTTTCAGACTGGATCCATAAATACAAAACAATCACTACTGCAATATAATCATTATGTCTGAATCACCCAACAACTGAATCACTGAAACCCTGTCATCAAAACCCAGTCACTAGAACATAGACTAGAGCCTAAAACTCTGCAACAACCACTAGAACCAACAACAACCTGAAATATCAAATCTCATAATGTATATGCTACTTGACTGTGTCAAACCAACATGTATACACCCTTTCACCAGAGATAACCCACGTACATATATGAAAATAATTACTTATACCTTTGCTGCAATTTCCAACTTTAGATATACCCAAACCATAAGATATAAATGATAAAACATGTGTTAGTATTCAGATCTATTCATGATCATACCATATAATGATAATACATTTTAGTCATCAAGATCTTCGTCCATCAACCTTCATCAACCGCATAGGTGCCTCCTTGGTTCAGATCAAGCAAAGCATCACAAACCCATAGCCAGCTTGCTAGATCTCATACATCATCAGATATTCATCACTTGCACTCTTGCACCTCTTGGCCTAATGATCTTCTCCTTACATAGGTTTAGGCCTCTATCAATACCATGGTCCAAAACTATGTAGAACCTATACCTTGGAACCAATACCTGGGGTCAACACTTCGGACCAAATACCATGGACTAATACAAAAATACCCTAGACCAAATACCATGGACCAAAACTTAGTTTTCCAATGTGTACATGCCTTTCCTTCTGTGAACCCGTGCGTGTACATATATGCCCCTTTTCTTCTGCTAACTCGTGTATATACACACTTTCATCAAGGCGAAGCTACGTATACCTCTCTCTTGACCTATTGCACTACGATCTCTCATCTGAGTGAGTTTCCGTTAAGGACAACACCTTTATCATACCTCTTAGTGAGTTTCCATCAAGGACAACACCTGTATCATAATGCCTACAATCCCACCCTTTGGACTTGATGGTAACCACCACAACAAGTCAGTGTTCCAGTTTGACATCAAGGGCAAAGGGCAGACTAAGAAGTTCTCTTGGTATATCTTCTACTATCCATACTCACCCTAACTACCTACTGAGATATCTGATTGAGCTCGCCCTTTATATATGCCAAGATGTACCAATTCGTCCATGCTCCCCATGAGCACATGTAAGCATAACATGACTCTATACATACATCAATATCCCAACCAAGTGGGAATACACCATTTTTGACTCACCCACCCAACCAAGTGGTGATATACCAAATGATTATACATTACTCAAAAAAAAGAAACATTACATCATCCATACCATGCATAGTGGGGTAACAAAATACATCATATGAGTGACAAATACCAACGACCTAAACAAAATCATTATAGTTATCAACAACTGTCATACGTCATATGATCTACACCATAAGCATATGTCACTAGCATCTAGACCTATAACCTGCAATCCATTTTCTTGGTCAATCAACAATCAGTAGCAAGATGTGTCAAGAAGCATCATCCCCAAAGACTTCTAACCATAATGCCAACAATGCATTATTCAAAGCATATGCTCCCCGTGAGCCTGTGCCAACCATCATATCACATGACTAAACCCTTCCCTGAGTCTGATTTTGCTGCTTTTTCTTCAAATCTCCATATATGCAACTCTGCAGGCTATAACTCACGTATATACACAACTTATCTTCATAATATCTGCGTATGCAAATTGGAATACTGAAGGTCTGCACTTTCAATTTCCCATGTCTCTATTATTTAAGCTAACTAAGTTATGCCACATCTTTCTGTCTCTAATTCGATCTTCTTCAATACCTAGAATTGTGATGATGTATGATCCTCTTTCTTTGGAGTTCGAATTTTGCTACTACGTTCCCTTGCTTTATGTCCAAACTTGTTACATGCATAACATCTTACATGTTTCATATTCCTCCTATAGTAGTCAATGGCTTTGTGACCAAACATATTGCAAGAAAAGCAATATCCCTTGAAGTTCCTAGAGTAAGATGATCTTTAGGTGTAATGGTCTCGATCCATTTTTCTTCTGCATCTGGCTACAATATGTCCAAAGTTAAGACATACATAACATTCAACATTATTCATTTGAGGAAATAACCAACTATCACTTCCATAGTTAGGAGGAAAAGATCTTCTTTGAGGAATTTATTTCCTTGGTTTTTGTTGGGGTTGACCACTTATCTCTTTGTTGATCATTTCAAATTTTGCATTAGAATTCCTTTCCTCACCCTGTGAGCTAGATTCTCCTTCGAAAGTTTCATAAAAACCAAGACTAGTTTTGATAGTAGGGGATCTTTGACTACTAAGAATATCATCCAAAATCTTAGTACTGCCTTGAAATCGTAACAGTTTATCCTTTTCTTCTAATTTACCTTTTAAGATATTTACCTTAACCTGATGTTGTTCTTCCTTTTCCAGATATTGCTTCCTTATATTTTCTTCAACTTTTCTTCCTTCTTCCACTTGTTGCCTTAATTCGAGCACTTCATGTTCTTGTTCTTCGAGAGCTTCTTTATTATGCGTCTTTGACTGTTTAAGATCTTCTTTTTACAGAGAGGATCTTAGATTCAGGTCTCTAAATTGTTATGCTCTGATCTTTTACTACATCCTGTAGCTGCTCCGTTAATCTGGTTACTGTCTCCATCCATTCTTTTAATCTGCCAACTTCTTTTGTTTCTATGTCCTTATTTTCATATGCCATGAGAAGTCTAATGTCTTCATCATTATGGGATGAGTCTTTACTTTTATCATGAGTATAATAACATCTATTACCTTCTCCAGACATATCTATTTTGTTATGAGGGAATCTACCAACATAGTGACCAACTCTACCACATGAAAAGTATTTGAAAGGTAGCTTACCTTTCAACCTTCAAGATCCCCATTTAAGATTCTTGACAAAATTTACCTCATATTCTTCTTCTGAAATGTATCCTAATTCATTGAGTTTTTCCTTTCCATTTTCTGATACATTGAATGTGACTTCTCGCATATCTGACAGTCTTCCTTTTCTCATCTCAAAAGCAGTTAAGATTCTGTGAAGTTGCGTCATAGTGATTTTATGTAGATCCTCCTTTTCTTCTATGGTAGACACTTTGGATTCAAATTTAGCGAACAAGGATCTCAAAAATTTCTTAACTAAGGCAAATTCCTTAATTTCTTCACCCAAATTCCTCATACAATTGACAATATCATCTATACACAGGAAGTAATTAGATATGCTTTCATTACTATGCATCTTAAGAGTTTCATATTGTATTATGAGAGTTTGAAGCTTAGCATGTTTTACCTGATCATCTCCTTCCTAGATTAGAATGATTTTGTCCCATATTTCTTTGGCTGATTTGAACTAAATGACCTTGACAAATTCTAATTGTGACAAACTTCCCAATAAGATAGTAACAACTTTGGCATTGAGTTTATATTGCTTTCTATCTATTGTATCTATAGGAGTTGCTGATGGATATGTGTATCCTCCTTCCACGATTCCTCAAACATATATTCCAAGTGATTGTAGATATGTTGCTTTTATTATTTTCCAGTAGACAAAATTGCTCCCATCAAAGATTGGTGGTCTGATGGATCCCTCTCTTTCATTATTATTCATCCTGATGGATCATCCTTCAAGCGATCAAGCTTCTTCTGAAGGACCTACTCTAATACCAATTATTGGAAATAATACTGAGAGGGCGGGGGGGGGGCGCCCTCAATCCGTATTATCAAATCAATAATATTTTCATTTCCATTATCACATTCATATATGCTACTCCAGCTAAGGATACTCGCGTATATATGCAACTGTGTTTAATGCAACTACTGTATATCCAGTAAAATTATGATTCATTTAGTTGATCTTCAATGACTGAATCAAAACATTACTAACCATATGAACAATAAACAGATGTTGTAAGATAAAATATATCATCACACATCAGAAGCACATATGATAACCATGATATAAGGTGGAAACCCGGTGTGGGTGAAAACCACCTGTTTCAATTCGTCTCTATCTTCTTTTAATAAGAAACTTCTTTTTACAATATCTATGTACTGGTGCAGTCTTATATGAGTACGCAGGCCTCTACCTGTAGAAGACTACAACCTTCTCTCGTTCTCCAGCTTCTCCTGGAAGGGAGCTACAAACCCCTTAGCTCTTGTACTAGCTGATGTACTAGTATGTAGGTACTGACCTACAGAAGGCTACAACCTTCTATTTTCTTCCGGGGACCACATTTCATAAATTTTCAGACTAGATCCATAAATACAAAACAATCACTACTGCAATACAATCATTTACTCTATATCACCCAACAAGTGAATCATTGAAACCTTGTCATCAAAACACAGTCACTAGAACATAGACCACAATGGAGAACTATGGAACAACCACTAGAACGAACAACAACCTGAAATATTAAATCTCATAATGTATACACTACTTGACTGTGTTAAACCAGCGTGTATATGCCCTTTCACCAGAGATAACCCACTTATAGATCTGAAAATAATTGCTTATACCTTCATTGCAATTTCCAACTTTAGATATACCTAGACCATAATATATAAAGGATAAAACATGCCTCAGTATTCAAATCTATTCATGATCATACCATATAATGATAATACATTTTATTGATCAAGATCTTGGTCCATCAACCTTCATCAACCGCATAGGTGCCTCCTTGGTTTAGATAAAGCAAAGCATCACAAAATCATAACCAGCATGCTAGATCTCATACTTCATCAGATATTCATCACTTGCACTCTTGCACCTCTGGGCCTACTGATCTTCTCCTTATATAGGTTTAGGCTTCTCTCAATACCATGGTCCAAAACCACGTAGAACTAATACCTTGGACCTAATACCTGGGGTGAACACCTCGGACCAAATACCATGGACCAATACGAAAATACCATGAGCCAAATAACATAGACCAAAACTTAGTTTTCCAACGTGTACACGCCTTTCCTTCCATGAACTTGTGTGTGTACGTATACATCCATTTTCTTCTGCTAACCTATGTGTATACACACTTTCATCAAGGTGAACCTGTGTATACCTCTATTTTGGCTTGTTGCACTATGATCTATCATCTGAGTGAGTTGCCATCAAGGAAAACACCTATATCATACCTCTGAGTGAGTTGACATCAAGGACAACACTGTATCATAATGCCGACACCACTCTGCACCCATCACCATTTTCATCATCAGGCAGCTGCTCTGCTTGGGGCATGATGGGTATCTATGGCTGGAGGAGCCTATTCCCATCATTGCAGACATCATTCACAACATTTCTCCACTCCCCTACAAAGGAAAGGACCCTGCAACCATAGTCAAAGGAAAGGGCATTGATTTGGCCCTTGCAAAACCCATGAAGACAAATACAAGATGGAGAAGAAGAAAAGGGGCTATGACATCTCCAACATCATTGACAAATGGGTACGCATAGCAACCCAATTCCTGGCCAGAAAAGTTATGAGGAAGTGGCGCGCTGATGAGGTACCAGCGCCAGTAGTCGCATTGGCTGAGCAGTGCACGGAGGGGGTACAATTCAACTAGTCCCAATTCCTTTGTGAGGAATTTTCATAGAACTGACGTGAAGCAGAGGAGTAGGGTAAAACCTTCCACTACTCATGGTTGTTATTATCCATAATGCTCATAGCGGGGGAATTGCTGGAGGACAGTCAATTCCCTAGCATTAACACAGAATTACCAGAGGACATGAACTATGCTTTTCTCTAGGCCATAAAGTGTGTGAAACGGATACATGATACCAAAATATTCTAGTTGCCCACGGGTAGGAGCATCCGAACATGGATCAATCAGTGACCATGCTTGTCGCCTAAGATGTACAACACTCTACAAAGTTTTACAGAATTCAAAGTCAACATGCATAATGTATACATCAGGGTGCGCAATGCTACAACGAAGTAGTGGATGAAGCTCCCTTTTTATAGGCATTGATGACACTATCTTCATTGTCTTGGAGACATGGCCTCTAGAATGGTGCACCCCAGAGTTGGCAGAATTGGAGAAGGCGGCAACACAGAAGAAAAAGGATGATGCGAAGCTATGCGTCACACAATTGGTCGAGAAAAGGCACCACAAAACAACAACAGCTAACGAAAAGGTAGCATGTGAAGTAGCACAGAAAGTCACCAAGCAAAAGAAAGTCATAGAAGCAGCAGCAACAGCAAAAAGTGGCAGAGGCATCAACCGCGAAGATGAATGAGGGCCAAGCAATGTCCTCGCAAGGGCAAGAGGCAGAGGAAATAGAAACAACTGAAGGGAACATGGACCCAAGGACTGCGCCCACGTAGTTGAAGCAGCCACGCATTGCAGAATGAGTAGGACCAAGGAAGAAGGCCAAGGCCTCGAAGTTGGCCGTTGACCCGATCAACTTAACTAAAGGTGATCTCCATGACATTGGTGAGATAGTCCACAATGTCACTAATGAAGCACTTCATAATTTTCTGCAGGAGCACTAAACTGTGTTGGGGGCCCTCGTAGCACAACTACAGGAGTTACAGTTGCACACCCTTCAAGAAGGTACCTTGTCAACCCATGTCATAGCCAGAAATTCAGTAGGAGAGTAGATGTTGCACGCAAGGATGGAATATACAATAGTGTTTCCAGAGGGAGCTCTAGTTTCGTCAAATGTGATGGATCAATTGTCGATTAGCATGATGAGAGGCCTTAGCCTTAATCAGGCTACCCTTCTATGGGAAACACTGTATCTCATACAAGATGGTATAACCGTGGAGATGCGTGCTAGGGAGAGACGCATGATCCAAGTTCTTAGCGAGTAGAAGATAAACATAGAACAGCTTAGATGGCAAAGTAATGAAGTGGTGTCACAAAACCAACATTTGGTACAGATGGTAGATGACACTTGTCGACGCATCGCGGAGCTGGCCATTCCAGTAGATCTATAGGTAGAAGTGTGGGTCCACAAATTGGCAATTGGAGTCCACGAGGCTAGGGAGAAAACAACAAATGTTCAACTAGAGCTAAATCTTCAAATCGCTAAGCAGCAATTGAAGGCACAACTTTCCACTCTCCTGGAAGTCAGAGAACATCACACTGGCACTATCATAATAGGGTTGGAAGAAATTGAAGGTGCAGCGCGAGACTGTACTGAATGTTGGAGCAAGAACATGAGGTCCTCACGACTTTGTAGGAGGACCCCAACATCTAGTGCCTCGAGACAGAGGTGTGAGAACTCTAGCAGCAATATGTGTATGAGGAACTACGTAGATAGTAGTTGTCACCCAATGGCTTGGGAGCATCCAGCAAGCTAAGGCACTAAAGGAGCAAGTGGTTGTGGTGCGACATAAGGAGGCAGTTCTCAAAGCACGCATTCAACAATGGATTAATGAGGAATTCATGATCATGGAAAATATAGAAGGGAAGCTCGTGCTCATATAGGGGATGCACACACAGATGTAGGGAAGCACACTGGACATAAAGGTCTCAGAAGAGAAGATGCAAAAGGTTCAGCAAGCAGTAGCTCAGTGTGTTGCTGACATCAACACAGTTCGAGGATAGTTCAAGGGACTCCATGCCAAGATCGTCGCACTGACAGAGTGACTCAAGGGTGAGTCACTATGTTTGTGTTGGGGGCCTGTTGGGCATGGAATCACTCTAAGGCATGTTTCAGTGATGAAAGCCCAACTTTTGACCGAATAATGTTGTAAAGCCCTACGAATTATGGGCGCAGATGTATGTAAGCGTCACAGGGTTGTTTGCCCTAGTTTGTAATGTAATATTAGCCTACCCATGGTCCGCAGACCATGGGATTGTATAACTAGAGAAAGGGTCTAAGTTTAAAAGGGAAGAAGAAAGGAAATGTATGTGATAGAGAAGTAGAAGCATAGAGAAAGTGTAAAGTGTGTCTTGGGTCGTAGAGTAGGAGAAGGCTCTGGAATTGAGTGCATAGAGGCTTAATTTTCCATAGATGAGTGCGCAGACCCCTGCAGCTAAGTGCACATGTTCGAGTCGAGTCTATAATTGAGGGAATAGAATAATAAAGAGAAGTTTTATCTAAATTCCATGTATCTATTCTTGAGTTATTAAATGTTGATATCAATTGCAAATATACTGTTTATTTCCTATGCACAGTTGTATGAATGATTTATATTGCTAAATATACTTTACACATGCAAGTAACCTAAGTTAATCTACTAACATTGAAATACTAGTAATGACTTGGGTAATAATAGCATTCGGCCCCTGAGTAGGGCTGCTCAAAGGCAGCATCACAAGTGGCGAGGTATGGGTATGTGCACATAGCGACGTGCACGTAGGGTCAAACCGCGAACCACTTGAATCATCAAACATCTCCATGGTACAGAAGCCTGGTTCTAGCACCCTCCCATACTACTTCAGGTAAGGTCTCAGTTCCCACTTCGCGGACTATTGCCGAAAGGGCTAGTAGTATCGAGATTTGTTTGGCTAAATCACCTCCAAACCTAGGTCAGGCCCCAACAAGCCAACAATATATTAATCATATTCACATGTTGATATCGATGTTTCTTATGATTTTGAATTGAATTTGTCTACAAATTTTGAACTAGCTTCCTTCAAATAATCTGCCTCTCATGATTAATGGAAAGAAGCAATGTAAAAGGAGTATGATTCCTTGATAAAGAATGCTAGTTGGAAACTGGTTGATCCTCCATTGGGAGCCAAACCAATTGGCTGCAAATGCGTCTACAAGAACAAGAATAAAGCTAATGGGTCACTTGATAAGCACAAAGCTAAGGTTGTGGCAAAAGGTTTTGCACAGAAGGAAGTGGTCGATTATGAGGAGACCTTTTCCCCCACAGTAAAATGGGCTACCATCTGGACACTCTTTGTCCCAGCAGCTCAGAGCGGTTGGAAAGTCCATCAAAATGATGTAAAAACTAATTTCTTGAATGGAGATCGAAAAGAAAATGTTTTTATGTACCAGCCTAAAGGATTTACTGTGCAAGGACATGAACATAAAGTATGCAAACTTGTGAAATACTTGTATAGCCTCAAACAAGCACCGTGGGCCTGGTATGAGAAACTAACTGAGCATATCCTGAAACTCAATTTGAAACATTATGATCTTGATCATGCAAATTTGTTTGTCAAGAAAGTTGGCAAAACAATTGTATATCTTCTGGTATATGTAGATGATATTTTGATGACATGGAACAATGAGAGTGACATTGCATCCATAAAAAATGAATTGAGGATAGGTTTTGAAATGACTGATTTGGGCTATGTTCATTGTGATCTTGGTATTGAAGTAACTCAACATTTGAAGTCCTTATTCCTTTCTTAAAAGAACTACATTGGAGATCTCTGGAATAGTTTTGGCATGGCTGAATTGAATCCTCTAGCTACTCCAATGGAGAAAAACTTAAAGGTCACATCCATTGAAGGAAAAGAATTTGATGATGCAACAAAGTATAGACACCTTGTAGGAAGTGTCAACTACCTAACTACTACCAGACCAGACATTTCATTTGCTATTGGAATCCTCTCTAGCTTTATGCAAAAGCCTTGTGAGGGACATTGGTTTGTTGCAAAAAGAGTTCTAAATTATTTGAAGGGAACTCAAAACTTTGGACTCAAGTATATATAGGTGGCTGACTTTAGTTTAATTGGATACTCTAATTCAGACTTCGATGGAGACAAAGAAATTGTGCTATCTACTTCCAGCTATGTTATGAGCCTTGGATCAGCAGCTGTTTGCTAAAGATCACGCAAACAATAAGTTCCAACAGATTCCATGAAAGAGGAAGAATATGTGGTAGTAGCTGAGGAAACAAAATAAATTGTGTGGCTCCAGAAAATTCTCCAAGATTTGCTGGTAAAACAAGTACATTCGACTCTACTCATGATTGACAATACCTCTGCAATAAAGTTGGTCAAGGACCCAAAGGTCCAAGATCAAACGAAGAACATCAATAAAAAGTGTCATCTGATTCGACATCAGGTTGAGGCCAAAACAATCCAGCTTCACCATTGTTCCACTAATGAGCAGATTTCAGGCATCTTAACCAAAGAGATTGGAAGAGAAAATCTTGAAAGATTCAAAAAAATGCTTCAACTGACTAACATCCCTTCAGATTAAGGGGGTTAATGTCAACACCTAATCATAGGGATTGGGTCAAGAATTGTAAATAGTGTAAATAATAAATAAGAAAAATGAAGATTCATTGGGAGATGAAACTCAATAGTCACTCCCTCATGTCTAATGAGCAGATTTTAGACATCTTAACTAGAGAGATTGGAAGAGAAAATCTTGAAGGATTCAGAACAATGCTTCAATGGACTAACATCCCTTCAGATTAAGGGGGTTATTGCTGACACCTAATCATAGGGATTGGGTCAATAATTGTAAATAGTGTAAATAATTAATAAGAAAAATGAAGATTCATCGGGAGATGAAACTCAACAGTCACTCCCTCCTGTATATAACTATGAACAACCTAAATGAATAAACATAATCTAATTTGAGGAGTTACCTCTTGGCCTGACAAAATTTTTAACACTCCTAGTGAAAAAGGCATTAAAAAATAGGACCTATCAGAAAATTGCCATTTTATTTCTCTTTGAATATAAAATTTCTGTTCATATTTAGTTTATTATTGGAAGAAAATCCCTTCCATTTCAAATATTAACATCATATTTTGACTTATGGTAATGCCCATCTACATCTGCATTGCAACCACAAGCATGATATTAAGATATCTTCACCTCAACACTTCATTTCTTAAGGACATAAAAACCTAACAATTGAAAAATGATGTTGGTATTTATTACTAATTATTTCCATTTGTATACAAAGAGAATTTTATAATCAGATTATGGTAATCACAAAATATAATTACAATGGCCCCATTAAAGTGAGCAAACTAATGATATGTATACTCTATATATACATCCTAATACGTATATTTAATTTGTATGGAATAAGCAAGTCTTATAGGATCACATTGACGCACCATTTAAATAATTTATTTTAAGACTCATAATGATTTGTTTAATTGCAATTTAAAAATATAATTCCAATGTTTGGAAGTAAACAAACCAAGTATATAATAATTTCCACATGCAATATAACAAAAACTTTAAGGTTCAAAGCTAATTAATTATATCCTAATTTCTAGTCTATAATTTAGTTGCTTTTGGTGCTTCATATAGTACAAATTATATGCCCTTTGTTGGTGCTACATACATCCTAATATAATTTTTAAACATATATGGAATATAAAAGTTTATAATAATGTACTAAACCATTCTTCACATTACTAATTTCTAATAGGTATGATGATAACTTAAACCACAATTGAAAAAAAAAATGTTATCAACAGAATATATCACCAAAAATAAAGAAAATAAAATTATTTTATTCTGTTGATGAGAAACCCAATCAACAATTCTTTTATTATTATTATGAAATAGAAGTCAAATTAAATTTGAAAGGACTAAAAAATATAGTAATAATCCATGATGTCATAGATATAATAACATGAAATAAACACTAGTCATATTACAATACCAATAAATGTGATTGAAAATCCTTCAAAGTAGCTCACACATATGTCTTGTTGTTCAATTTATTCAAGATTCTCCATATCTCACTTTTCAACTAATTATCTTCTTAATTTCTTCCAATGCATGGAGGTGAAAGAATCCCATTCTGTTTTTGATTTTATTTCACTATCTCAAATGGACAATCCACTATAATAGTATTGGTTGCATCATATTGGGTATGTCTTTCCTACACTTTTTTCAATGATTTAGAGCACATACCTATTTTTGGATTTCCAATGGCCTTATGTCCCTTTTTTCGTTTACAGTCTAAATAAATCCACATAGACACAAGTTGATCTTGTCATATCTCTAAAATAAATGTTTTCAGAACTCTTGTTGTGTTTTGTTTCAAAGTTGTTGTCCAAATTACAATTTAAAGAGATTCTTTTTTGAAACAAATTTCAATTCTTTATTTTCATGTGGATGAATCAAGAATAACTTTTTCTCTATTGTGTAATCTGCATCAGTTCCTATTTCCTCCATATGTACTTTGTTTGTTGCTTCATCATTGATGCTATGATAAAAAATGTCCTTTAATTAAAAATAAGTA
Organism: Pinus taeda; assembly: GCA_000404065.3. Taxonomy (NCBI): domain Eukaryota; kingdom Viridiplantae; phylum Streptophyta; class Pinopsida; order Pinales; family Pinaceae; genus Pinus; species Pinus taeda. Next base: position 26,536 of record APFE030145329.1, on the reverse strand, counting down.
GTATCATTTTAGTTATTTGAGCTGCAATACAATAAAAAATAATCTAGTCGAATCAATTTATTCATGATATAAAAATTAGTATAAAAATTACTAAAACAATACACTTACCTTGAGTGTTTTTTCCACTATTTATAGATGACACAATATCTCTTTTATTATATTTATAAATACTCGAGCAAAAAATATTAAAACTTCATTTAAATACCAGCAATACTTCTTATGATCAAATTATGAAATATAATATATATTCAATAGAAATTTGGCAATGAAAAAAAAACATTAGCAATGCAACCTTTGAAAACAAATACATACATTATTTTGATTGATATTTTTGTTATTTTTATTTGTTTGTATAATACACATATACAATGTTATGGTAGTAACAAGCATTAAAATTTGAAGAATAATAAGAAAAGCAAGAAGACAAGTTATAAGTACCTCCTATGACATTGTCTTCATAATTATAAATTTGCACCTCATCATCGTATAAGTTCTCTTTATTTGTCTCTACATTAAACATATAAAATATTTTGAATTGTGAAAAAGAATAAAAATCACTAAATAATAAGGAAAACAAGGAGACAAATTATAAGTAACTGATATTATATTCTGTTCTTGATTATAGCTTTGTTTCTCCATCTTTACATTATTGTATTTGTTCTCCTTATTTTTCTCTATAATATACAATTAATATGTTATAAATTGTGACATTGATTATTTGAAGTAAGAAACAAACCAAAAAACATGTTAATTACATAATACAATATAATTTTCTTGATTATAGCTTTGTTTTGCATTGATTTTGATTCACATGCATAGATGGAGCACAATGTCTCATGAATGTATGGACTAAAGCTTGTCAATTTTATTGAATGTTCACATGATGATGCTAGGAGAAATTGTATTTTTTTTGTAAATATTTACATTAGGATGTGAGTTTGCTTTAGAATAGGTTGGAGGAAATATTGCGTAAAGTAAATGTAATTCTAGTTTCCCTTATTTTGTGAGAAGAGGAAATGGATCATTACTTGTGACTCTTGGTTATCCCATGTACCTTTCTTTTTCAAAAGGAAGAGTGTTTTAGAAAAGTGGTAGTGTGCAAGAGAGGTAGAAGAGATAGAGGAGAAGAGAGGAGAAGCTCCAACACTAGGAGAAGATTAAGAGGTTGAGGGGCTTGGATTGAACATGCCCATATGGTATATATGGTCATTTCGATGTATGTTAAATGTGATTAGTGAACATCTTGTTTAAATTCCTCTGTACTCTCATTTATGTGCTTAAAACGTTAATTTTATTTCTTTAGGGTTGCACTAGTTGAGTCAATTTATAGTGAGAATATGGATGTGTTAAGAAATGTCATCATTGTATTCTTTGATCTCAAATAGGGATGTGTCAAGAAATGTGGTGATTTTACCCATTAGGAACAACATTTATTCTTTGTTCAAATATATTATAGAGTTGAACATATTCACCCCTATGCCTGCAAAGTTGTAGTTTCACATGGTTTTCGTAGTGGTTGTTGGAGTGTTTAGACTATTTGATTTCAACTCTAAGGATGTGTGTAATCATAAATAGTATATGGTAATGTGGTATGTGAGTTGTGAGAATTTCTACGTTCTCATATATCTCTGCAAAAATAGACCCTATGTTATATTTTTTTATGTATCTGTTGAATGCGTTTAACACTATCAACTTTGTGAAAACTGTAAGTCATGTTATGTTTGGGTGGTTTGTACTAGTCTATGTATCGTGTTTATGATGCGTTGTGAAATTGTGTTTTAATCAAAACATACTATACCTTATAGTTTCGGCTAGCACTGGTGAGTTAATTTACAATGGAAGTTTGCACATGGAGGCCCAACCATTGTGTGGTTTTTAATGATGCTTTGCTATTCTGTTTCCAAACATGTGGAGAATATTATTTGTGGTTTAGAGAATTAAGTCTTATTATTTATAATGAATACAACATTATTATTGAAAACCCGAGTACCTTGTTTTGGGGACGTTGTCAAACACCTTTTTCTGACTAGTTTTTGATGGAGAATGTGTTATCTTTTCAATCCCAATGGACATAGGCATAGTAAAATAATATATTTTGTTAGGGAGAAATTCACAACTCTAGATAATTGACCTTGCAGAAGGGAAGACAATTGAATTGATTGGAATATGAAAGAATAGATTTTAACACTCCCCATCCATTATTACACAATGCATATGTGTTTTCTCTAAAATTTAAAAGGAATCCTTCACAATTACTTGGTGAAGCTATATGCTACTTGATCTCTAGATCCACCAAATTGAAGAGATATTTCACCATTGGTAACAACTGTGAATGAAATGATAGTGAGTGTCGATGTGATTGCTTTTCCTATGAAAGACATGGTTCTTTAAAAATGCAATTACATAATTTTTTTGAGTTCCATCTTCTAGATCCAACACATTAAGTATTTGATGTGCCAATGTTTGAAACCTTCAAACGAGGCTCATCATTAGGGAGAGAAAATAGAGGTTGTCACCATCTACACATGTACAAGTTCATTCAAATGCCTTGGTTTTCGTATTGCACCATGATGTTGTAGTAGTTTCTACATATTCTACTTGTGCACAACATATTGAGAAACTTTTATGTTTTTGAGAAACACATGAGATCAAATTTGTTGCCAAATAAGCAATATATCTTGATATGATTTTCCTCCCATCAACACTACTAGAAAAATCATTATTTTTGTATTTTTTTGTTTTCGTCAAAATTTATGTAGTACAATCCATATTCAGTTGTACCTAAAACATACCACAAGATGCCTTTTCTAACTTTCCAGTGGGTTTCCTTGGGAGACTCCATAAATTTGCAAATATAACTAACTACATAAATAACATTAGGCCTATGTAGAGCAAGGTACATGGGTTTACCTAGAAGGATTTTATACAATGTTGAATAGACTAACAAATCATCATCTTGCTTGCTCATTTAACTTATGTTGCAATAGGCGTCTTTTTTGGTTTATGTTTTCCCATTATAAACCTTTTTAAGATATTGGTAGCATGACTTTTTTGAAATGGAGATCCATTAAGAAGATTTCTTGACTTCAATTCCTAAAAGGTACTTCAACAAACCAAGCTCTAACATCAAATTTCCTATATAAGTTTCATTTCATAAAAATGAATACAAACCACAAGTATTTTACCTTGGTTTGATTTAGTATAGATAGTAGGCCCATTGATACTCTTTGCAAATCCATTATTCTGTAAATATGAATCAATCCAATTATACCAATCTCTTGGAGCTTATGTCAAGCTAGAGAAGGATTTCATCAATTTGTAAAATTTGAGCTCTTATCCTTTTACTTCAAATCCTAGTGATTGATAAAGATACACCTCATCTTATAGTTTTCCATTCAAGGGGAATGACCTCACATCCATCTAGTAAACTTACCATATGTTTTAGGATGTAATGGCTACTATAGCCCTAATAGTATCCATCCTGGCTACTATAGAAAAGCTTTTATCATAGTTAATACATTCCCATTGACCAAATCATTTAGAAACTACTATTTCCTTATATTATTCTAGCTTTCCTTTCTCATTTAATTATTTATTTTACACCCACTTAATAGTAATTTTGGTTTTATATATTAGGAGACATACAAAATCCCATATCTCATTCCTCTCAGTATCTTCAATATCTTCATTCATGGCATGTACCCAAATCTCTTATTTCACTACTTATTTGAAATAAGTAGGTTGATAAGATAATAAGGAAACTTTAGCTTGCTAATTCATGTCATCTCACAACTCATATATTTCCCTTAAACTCCTTATTTTATGATCTCTCATTGAATATTCTTAGTCATTGCCAGAAGAATTATTTCTCAAATTTCCCATTAAATATACTAATTTTTCCCTGTAACACGATCTATCTTCTTATCCTATCACTTGTAACCTTTTGAGTCTCATTAGAGGGATATGTTGCCCTCAACTTTCCTTCTATTATTGGGAGAGATCGATTTATACTATCCATTTTGATTTTCTATTATTAGCTATAAGATTTCCCCTCCAATAATTTCACATATTTTCTTATCACAAGGTTCTTATGATTGGAATATACAATTTGTAGCCTTGGGATTATCATTGTTTGTAATAAAAAATCATTTTTCACTCATGTTTTTAACTTTCCTCCTTAGCTCTTTTGGGAGGTGTGCATATGCAATACAAAAGAAAGTATAAACTAAGGGACACTACACTTTGTTTCACTCCATATTTCATGAGGTACTTTAACTTTGACATTATTTGTTCTATTTATATAAAATATGTAGAGTAAACTAGCAACATATTCAACCCAAAAATGATTGGAAATATTTCTATCTTTGATAACACTCCATTTCATTCTATTGTGGAGTATATCTAGTGATGTGCTTCGTTTCAATTCCTTGTTATCTACAAAATTTTACAAAATCATTTGAGTCATACTCTCGTCCTCCATCTGACCCTAGGACTTTCACATATTTTTCACCTTTTTTTTCTACTACATCATTAAATTTTGTGAAATTGATGAATGTGTTTTATTTATTTTTTAGAAAATATACAGAAATGTTTCTTCTAAAATCTTAAATAAATGTTAGAAAATAAAATTTTCCACCAATGGATTGATTTTGCATCGGTCCACATAGATTTTTGTTGACAAGTTGTAGATGCTCCTTAGCTCTGTAGGAGGCTTTTGGAAAGGTATATTTTTTATTCCTGATGTTTTTCTCATTCAGTATGGGAAATCCCTCAATGATTAACTATTTTTTCAAGATATTGAGACTCATAAAACAATATGTACCTAAGATTCCACAACCTAGTATCATCTATGAACATTTTGTGCATATAAAAGTGACATAGTTACACTTTCCATATTCAATGTGAACATTTTATTCTTTGTAATATTGGTGTTTACATTAAATCCTATACTAGGTAACTTATCTAATATGATGTACAATGAGTCTTTGAATCTAATATCATAACCATGTTGACTCAACTATATAATACCTAATATATTATGATTAAGATTTGATTCATAATAGACTTTAATAATATATTTCTTCTCATAATTCCTATTTAGGATAGAAATAACAACTTTTCATATAACGTAGAGATGATGGTCATCTAATAAATTAATTTTAGAGTGAACAAACCTATCAAGACAAGGAAACTACTTCTTATTATTAGTCATGTGATTGTTGTAGTCACAATACTCCAAAAAAATTTCTCTTTTTTATCTTCTTTAGTTATCTGAAATGAGATGAACATTGATTTAGATGTCTCTACGTTTATTTAGATATGACTACCTCTTTTTGTACGCACTTTCATATTGTTGATGTTGTTTGTAGTAGTAACATTGTACCTTGGACTTGTCCATCCATATTCTACATCTCTCTCTTTGATTCAAAGTGTGTCTAGCTTCACCTGATAATCCTTGTTAGAAGCATAATCATCTTGGGTTATGTAAACTTGGATTATTCACTTAAGGGGAAGGTAAGAAACCTTAAGATAATGCCAATATTATGGGAATTCTAAGAGTCCTCTTAGTATATGAAAACCAAGGGTAATTAATAATTGTATATACATGTATCATATGTTTAATTAAAATTATCACATATATTATTAAAATTAGTCTAATATTTGATGTGTTTTCAATAGTGGTAGCAGAGCATGTCATCTCTCTACCTGGGTTCTCTATGATTCTGAGCATATCTCTCTATTTGTCAGATTTAATACTAATCGTTCCTTAGAAAATCACCATGTCATTTAATTTACCTCCATTTTTTCTTAATGATTGATTACTTAATTCCCCTTCTCACTGCACATTTACTAGATTGTTTAGTTCTGTGGAAAGTTATTAATTATTATACTAATTTAATGGAATTTTATGGCAATGCATTTATTAACCTATGCTTCTAACCACAACAAAAAAAAAAGGTAGAGGGTTTGAAAAAATGAAGAAATTTTCTATCTTTAATCGATAATGGGTACTTTGGAAATTCCTTCATATTAATTCAGGTTTTGGCATTCATATCCTCCAGTCATATCCTTTGTGGTCTCTCTCCATTATGTCAAATCTATGTGTCCTTTTGTTTATTTTCTTGATCATATATTTGGCTACACTTAAATACTAGAAATGACACCACTCTATCTATTACTACATTACTCACCTACTATGTACTAAAGTAAGACTTTGTTGAACCATATATTTGGGGGTCCAATATTATTCGACACAAATCCTATTGGCATCTCAATAATAGATTATGGTGTTTTTCTATTAGATGCTCATGACTAAGCCATTGAAATTCCTAGTTCTGTATGTAGTTATTTTCATGGTGTCGCCCAATTAATCCATTGTATTTCTTAGATTTTATTCGTCTCTCTCCCAATTTTAAATTAATCCTCAGCATGCCTACTCGATGATGCTGCCATCGCTACTACTAGAAAAAGTAAAGATAATATAAGAGATGATGGGAGAGAAAAAAGTCATTGTCATTTTTTTTCTATGTAAAAGTAATCTATTAATATGTACAGAAAGATACAAAGAGGACAAGGCCTCGACCAAGGTATCCTAGAGTATCAACAAAATCTGGACTACCCCAACATTGGGGAAACTAGTCCAGTGAGAGCAGAAACCTCAAAAATGGTATCACCTTCCAAGTCTAGACCCCACAAAAGAAATAGTAAGATGGTTCCTTGATGATTAGTCCAAATATGAAACCAAAACCCAAGCAACACTAGCAAAAAATAAAAAGACCAGATAATGAACACCTGGGCCGCCACCGCCAGCCTCGAACTATCATTAGGCAGCCCCTGCCTATTCTTCGTCAGCCACGTCACCTTATTTGAGGTCAACCGGAATGAGCTCCTCGATAATTGGGTAAGCCCACTCATCCACCATGTCATCCACCCTGTCCCTGAAAGCACTGCCATGTGGCTCTCCCCCACTTCTATGAGTCTCTCCCCCACCTTCGTTATTTCATTATATAATGAAATACCTTGAAAATGCATTGAAACTAGATTTTCTGTGGACCTCAAGTATTATCAAATAATATTTAGAAAATTGTCGGGTCCGCATCATCGCATCGCACATATTAAGGTGTAAAGGCTGGTCTCCCCAATCTGCGATCCACCGATATTGCGATCCGATCTGATCGCAATCACATATTGCTATATGTAAAGGCCTTGCCCTTTGGTCTCCCCATTTTGTGATCCACCGATATTGCGATGAAATTTGGTCGCAATCACATATTGCTATATGTAAAGTCCTTGCCCTTTGGTCGCCCCATTTGTTTAATCGGCCTATAGTAGTTCTCTCAGTCGTCTTTCCCGCTTGCGGAGGGCATGCACAATGCAATAGGGGGAGAATGGTTGATTGAATGGTCGGTGCCATGGTTATGCAACTGATGAATTCGCCTCGGCCAGATCAGGCATTAAATGCCCCTTGTGAGGTGCCATGACGAGTTATGAGGCTGGCCTTGGAATGGTCACAGGGGGCCAAATGGCTATTATTTCCGCCTTCGCCTTGTATCATAGTCTTAATTGCATTAATTACCACTCGCATCCAGGGGTTGAGCTTCCTTGTGCACTAGGCCAGTGCAATTTTGTAGTTGATTGTGATCATCGATGATGTTGAGAGGGCCGTAATGTAGGATTTGGTCCTAATCAACTCCAATGTTTGTTAGGAGATCAACAATTTTGTTACTATCCCTTTTAACATGCATAAAAGTTATTGCTCTCCTATTTCCTATCCATGTCTCTAATGTTTCATGCCTTGCTAATAATATCTGGGTATGGGCAACTTGCGAAGCCGCATTTCCTTGTTGGATAAGTGTGGCCATGTTGAGAAGGTTTTGAGTGTCTAATTCTATAAGTATGGGATAAAAATTGTGTTAATCAGCTAACTATATACCTTGCCATAGTCCTTCCAATTCCGCCAAGTTGTTCATGTCCCATCCTATGGATCCAAATTACAGTAGTAGGGGTTGGCCCTCATGATTCCTAAATATGCCTTTGAACCTTGCTTTGCCTGGGTTGCCCTTGGAAGCACCATCAAAATTAAGCTTGATCGCTTTCTTTGGGGGGTGAATGCAATGCGATGGCGGCCTGGTTGCGTTATCAGGTCTATTGGAGTTCAATTGAGCTTGTGGGAGCTATATATTCCAATTATCCTATGTGCTTATTTCTTGTCACTATGTCAGAAACTCCTTAGTCGTCCATTGATGTAAAGCAAGAGTTTCTTTGATATTCTGTCATAGGTTATTCCATATGATTTCTATGGAGGTTTTTTGATTTTTGAAAACTCGTTTATTTCTTTCCTTACAGATTACCTAAAGTAGGAGACCTGGCAAGATGGTCCACAAGTTGTCGAGAATTTTGCTATTGTATGGCTCTAGAGTCCAATTGCTAATGGTGCTTCTGATATCCCCAAGAAGTCTGCAGGGTCTCTAGCATCTGAAAGTGAGCTTTTCCCAGAGTTGGTTGGCCATGTGGTAGGAATCCATGAGGTGCTAAATGGTTTCTTCATTGTTCTGACAATTGGGGCTGTAAGAAGGACCATGAAATCCTCATTTGATTAAGTTGTCCCATGTGAGAATTTTCCCATGATACATCAACGAGATGAAGGTGGAGACTTTGGGCCAGATCCCATTTGTCCATATACGATTCCAGGTAGGATGAATTGGATCCTGAGGGTGAGACATTATCTAGTAAGATTCTTTGGTGGTGTATGTTCCTCTCGGTGTGTAACCCCATCTTAGAACATCGCTACCCGTATTAACTTTAATTTTCCTATTGGTAAGCTCTTTGTGTATCTCCATGCTATAAGCTTCCGCTTCTTGTTGTACTAATTGCTCCACCGGTTTCCATTGCCTGAATCCCTGTGTATTGCTAAGATTCTAGTAATGTGCTACAGTGTTCTCCTGATTAGTGTCATTTCCATTATGATTTGTGTCGGGTATGAGTACTACAATTTTGGGTCATTGTTGCCAGGAATCCATCAGAAAACATGATGTTCTCCCATCCCTTATCTCCCAAAATCTATGTTGATGGATGATGTCTTTGTGTTGCTTGGCCACATTCCAAATTAAAGATGCTTTGGGCATTGTAGTTATCCTTATTAGTTCTTGTTGTGGTTGATTTTTGGCATACTTTGATGTCCATAATTGTGCCCATGGCTTCTATGGACCAGAGACCCATTGCCACCATATTTTGGCTCCTATCAAGATGTTGTTGTGTTGCAGATCATGCAAGCCGAGACCCCCCTACTTTTTAGGCTTGCAAACCTTTTCCCATTTGACCAAGGCCCATTTTTTGTTTTGTCTGGTTGAACCCCATAAGAAGTCACGCTGTAGATTCCTAATTCTCTTTAGAACCCATTTTAGAGAAACAAGTACAAAGAACAAATAGAGGGGCATGGATTGTAGGACTGATTTAATCAAGACTAATCTGCTTGCCATGTTGAGCATACTATGAGTCCAAGACTGGAGCCGACTATCCATTTTCTCCAAGTGTTGATGCCAAGAAACATGCTTTAAAGTGGAATCTATAAGTTGTGCTCCTAAATACTGAGAAGGAAGCTTGGCTTGAGGGAAGCCTATGATTCGAGCAATGACTCTTTGGGTGGTAATAGGGATGTTGAAGAAAGAATTTGAGATTTTGTGGTATTGATGGTTTTGCAGGAAGCAGCTGAGAATGTTTCTAGAAGTACTTTGAAGGTTCTGGCTTCAGTAATAGAGGGGTAACCAAAGAGCATATTGTCATCAACGAATTGCTGATGTGTAATAGCGGTGGAGCCATGGACAGAGAGACCTCTAAGATCATGACAATGAGCAGAGTGCTTTATGAGATAGCAAAGACCCTCAACAATAATGATGAAAAGAAATGGGGATAGAGGGTCCCCTTGACAAATTCCCTTTGATGGGTGATATGGTTTAGAGGGGATACCATTAACAAGGACATAGCATAGCGGAGAGGAAACAAGGGTCATTGTCCACCATACCCAAGTCGGGTTGAACCCAAAGGCTGTTAGCACGCTCTTTATGTAAGTCCAGCTGAGCTTATCAAAGGTTTCAGAAAGGTCAATTTTTAGCAGCATTTTGGCCTGTTTGCTTTTTTTGAGAGAGTGGATGGTTTCATGAGTGAGAATAATGCCATCCAGAATTTGGCTAGCTTCGACATACCCAAATTGCTTTGGGGATATGAGAAGAGGGAGGAGCGATTGTTATAGAAATTTTTGGGCACTGCAACCCCAATCATACATGTCCATAAACCAAGTGCTCCTAAGTCCCTAAAAGTGTTGCTTCATGACCTAAAGGAACAAGGTCAGCTGATTACATCATCTCCCAGATGTTCTCCACAAAAAAATGCTTATAACTAGTCAAAACTGGACCATACAGATTGCCCAATGCTGAGGCTGCGATGCATCCCACCTTCTCAGTGTAAAGGATGTGATGCATACTAGAAAGCCCTTCTGTATGGTGTGATGGGTGAGAGTAGACAAATGGCAGAGATAGTTTGCAAGGTGGATCATCATGGAATCTTCCAGAAACTTCTCCCGTGACAGTTGCCTCTCTGAATTTGCCCAGGGATGACTAAGGGATCATCAATCTCTAATTGCAATCAAGAACTATCAGAGAGAGGAAACTAATCAAAATCCCAGAAGCTAACTCACCCCCCTGTAATCATCTATATATGCATCTCTTATCACAGAGATCTAGAGGCTGGAATCTTGTATCTTGTAAGGAAGTGTTGTTGGTTTCCTGGTGCAACATCATAGTGCTGGGTGATCTAAGCTTTTCATGAGGTGAAGAAGGGATTTCATGCTGAGAGGATGATGCTGGGTTAGAACAACTGGTTGTAATCCTCTTTGCTATTCTTGATATTAATAAAGCTATTCAATTTTTCCTCCACATTCTTTTATGTTTAATGATATATGCATTTGTGTGGCCAATACATATCTAGTACTGTGTTGCTCATGATTATAGATCTTTGTTCTTCGATAGTATTATGCTGCTTTGATTTCACAAGTGCTCTTTGAAGCAGGGTAGATGAAAGAGGAGTGACAAAGATCTATCAAAAGGGAGAGGAACTAAGCAAGGAACCAAGTGCAAGACTGAGGTTGGTGTCATTTGTTCCCCTCTTATCTACTTCTCATAAAGGAAAGCGAAAGTAGTTTTGGTTTGTTTGATTCTAAGACAAGTACCAGTCTTAGTGGGACTAGCAGCTCCAAGTGGACACTAGATTTCCCGATAACAAAATGGTGACTCCGCCGGGGAGCGACTAGATTATTTGCTTGTTTATATTTTTTTGTTTTATAAACTTACAGGCGGAGCTTGAAGTCAAGCCAGCTAGCCTTCGAACTGCATTTTCTATGCAAGTGCAAAGTAGATCAATGCTGCTTCAGTCTATCTCTGGGTTTTGTTTAAAAACTGACAATTAATTTGAAAACACTCTAATTGCCCTAGTGGTGGCTCTAGTAACCTCATTAGATCATCCCCTATGATTTATGTTTACTGAACATCACTTGCTCAGCCTAAATCCCTGAAATAAACTGCAAACTGTAACCAAAGACCAAGTAAAAGTTTCGCACTGGTACCATCGCACCCTCTCTTCAAGGAAGTCTGTATGCATCGCACCTACCATGTGCAGTAGGTGGGATGCATACTGGATTCCCTGTATAATAGGTGCGATGGTCAGAAAAGGTTAATTTTGCCTTCAGACTTTGGTTTTTCTTCACTCTCTTCAGCTCTATTTAGGAATCTTGTTGTTTGTGATCAGTGTACCTCTATGGAAACCCCCTTCCTTTCCGTCATTCCACCTCGATTGTGCAAAGAACTGTAAATGTTTTTATGTATTGTGCGCCATTTTTAGTTTTCTTTTACAAAGAAGTAGGGTAATCACACTAGCTTTTCTTGATTTGGAAGTGTCACAAGTGTCATTTTCAGTCATAGAAGGGAATCCTATTGTTCTTAATGGTCGATTATACTATTACTGTTGTATTTTATTTGAATTAGTAGTTTTTCAAGTGTCAAAAACAATTTTCAATTTGAAATTGCAAAATGTCATCGTTATCTTCCTTTCATTCTGAAGAGAAATTTGTTAGTATTGTTGCTTTGAAAAGATAATTCAGATTTGTACTTAGCATTCTTCTTGTCATTCACACATTAAGAAGGCTGAAAACAAATACATGCATGTGCATTTGCATTTAGACTGCTTGTTGGTTTGATTTAGGACAATGCATTTAGTGTGTGCTCTGTGCTCTATGCTGAAAGAATCTCATTTTTCTTTCCTTAGTAGCTAGGATATTCACTGCAAAAGAAGATTAAACGATTATTTATCATCTTAGTCTGCATTTTAGGAATTTTATATCTACATCACACGGTGAACCTGAAAGGAAATTTTCTGAAGCAAGATCAACTATAAAATAAATTCAATGAACATAAAAACTCTTTGGAACCTAACGCACAACATCTAGAAGTCTAGGCTAGAGACCTATTCTGGCATCGTAAAACCTCGTAACTATCGCTTTCATTGTTGGTTGGGTGATTCCTCCTCTTTGAGATGACAAGTGCCATTATGGACGTGTGCTCCCACGTACTGTCGAGTATATATTGGGAGACCACAATAGGCTATATCCTTTATCCTTAGGAAGTCATGTCTATCGCCCTATCGATTGCAATGCACTGAACACAACATTTGGGAAGATTGACTGCCATACCATCAAAAGTATTCTGCAGTTTTGTGATTGGTTTGCTAATCCCTCTGTCTATATTTCCAGAGTAGTCTCTTTCGTTCCTTTTTAGATTCGTTAGTAAAACGTCAATCTATGCACTTGTCACTTCAGGCTCATTAAAAATCAAAGGTGACTAGAGTCATCTTTTGTTTTTTCTCGACTCTTAAAAATTGAAAAAACAAGTTGTGTCAAAGCGTCTAAAATTTATTTTAATCAGAATAACATCATTGTTCCCTTGTTGGTCTTTAGGTTGAGAAAAATGGAGTCTACCAACCAAGGATTTCCTATTGGATGAAATCCTGGTCCTTTCTCCTCTTGGGGAGATGTTGGTGCACCCCATATGGCCACATTGTCACTTCCAGGGTTGATGATTGGCTTGCCCATATGGCTCTTCTCTACCTCTGTCATTTAGAATACCATAATTCTTGAACAATCAAGTCGGAAACTAGATGATACTAGAGTTACCCCCTAGCCTTCTACTTCATCCGTTTCTCCCTCCCCTCCTTCCTTTTCGCTTGATGAAGCTAGTAAAGCTGAAAATCAAGTAACTAAGAAGGAGAAGAAGGAAAAGAAGAATAAGGAGCCAAAGGCAAAAAGGGCCAACCGTGCATTGTCTAGTGAAAATCCACACACTGCACCGTCCAAGCCTGAATCTCCATGTGTCATTTGTAAAGGAGACCACTATCATTGAGATTGTCCTTGCATTTCTCAAATCTTAACGGATTGGTCTCTCATTTTCACAATCCAGTGTCATCAACCTCCAATTGTGTTGAAAGTACACCGTCAACTAGGGAAAGCGAAGTATCTAGACAAAAAAGGAAATGTAAATTTCCTTGTAAACTATGTGAAGGTGATCACGTCGTCCACCATTGTCCCTTCCTAGATGAAGCTAAAAGAGTTTTGGATAACTGTCCAGCTTCACCGCTATGGCTTCCTCCTAGATATAAGAAACTCTTGCCGAGTCCATCACTGGTTGAAAATCTGACTGACACGTCATTGTGGATGGTTGAAGCATCTATCATTAAAGATAAAACCTCTGAATCAACACCAGATAAAAGTCAAAAGGTCGAGGCAGCAGTTGACCCAGTCTTGCCTTCAAAAGGTCTATCGTCAGATGATATAGTCACTGAAGAGAATGAGAACGACACCGTTCAAATTCTTTTTGTAAACACAAACTCTGATGAACATGGGGGAAATCTACTGGTTCCTTTACCACAGGAAGGAAGTTCATCAGAGTCATATTGGGCCGTCTATTCGGTCCCACCTCCAAGAAACCTAGTAGTTTCCTTTGATTGGAATGTACTAGGCAGACCCTATTTACTAGCTAGTGTACCATTCTGAATCATTGTACAAGCTTACAGAATAGTCATGGCTGATACCATCATAGATGAAGGGGCTTCTGTGAGTATCCTTTCCTCACCTACTTGGAAAGAACTTGGTTCGCCATCGCTTCTGCCTGAGATGAGAAATATGACAGGCTTTGACAAAGGAACTAGTCGACCATTAGGGATCCTTCCCAATGTGCTCATAACATTCAGAAGGAAAACCATTTATATGAACGTAATGGTAGTCCAAGGACCTCTAGACTATAATATACTCCTTGGGAAAGACTATATTTATAGCATGGGAGCCATTGTCTCCTCACTGTTTAGAGTAATGTGTATTCCACATGAAGGCCGAGTGGTCCAGCTCGTAGACCAACTTTTGTTCCCTGACTCACACATAGCTAATAGTTAAATGCCATACCTAAATTGTATTTTCAAGCAAGGAATGTCTCATCAATCTCCAGTCCGTCCACCTGAAGAGTGAGAGGAAGGACATGACTGAAACCCAGGGGGCATGCACCCTCGCCTGCTCTGGCAGGGAAACTCTAAGTACAGAGTAGGACTCCGCAAAGGAAAATGACTGGTCTGACACCCGTCCATATAGGAAAAGGGGATTAAACCAGAATAAGATTCCCTCATCAAGCTTAGGTGGTTGGAGTTAGAATCACCTTTGTCCAGATGGACTAAGCCAGGATGTGTTTCTATCTAATATGTGGATGGAAAATGTCTTGCAGATGTGAGAACTTCTAAATGGTAGCCAGGAAATTTTTTACTATACCCAAAGGCATGCAAACCTTTTTGCATGCAAGCAAAGAATGACCATTTATTTTCTTAGTTGGTAGATTCTCAAACCCTTTAAACTCATAGGATTGGTCATTCCTAACTTTCATAAAGAAAGGATGCGGAGCAAAGCTTTGAAAGGTGCAAGCTCCATAAAAAATGGAATATATAGATGAGATATCATTATTATATGACTGGAACGAGCAGTTTTTATGTAAAGTTCAAGATCGTTAAACATTAAACTTAAGCAATGAGTAAATGTTTCCCCCAGAGTTTAAGCTCATTACAAAATGAACCAATCTCTGGTAAATAACCATTTCGAATGCATTATCATCAGCTTTGGAGCCTTGGTCATGTTCTCATCATCACTTCCACTCTGTTTGGCCGATCATATGCCTCCATTTGATTGTTTATCCCTTTTGAGGAACATTTGTGACGAGTGATCTTGTTAGCCATCCTTGTCACATTTCCATAATTGGAAAATTCCAAACCTTACTTGCAATCAGCTGCTACCTGAAATTATCACTCGTTCCTCAAAAAACGAGTCTCCTTTAACCTCTTTTCACTTGACTCGTAAAATATGAAAAGATTGCCGAGAGATTGGCCTCTCCAGCTTGTTAAAGTGACTGAAAGTGCTATCCCTCCTCTAGACTTTAACCTTATTGGACCTGAGGGATTATTACACAAAAACATCGAGCGCTTGTCTTCTTTGGCTCATTAAAACTATCGAAAATTCATCCCTTTTGTATTATTTTACACTTTTTCAGACTTAAGGGATTATATGACGAAAAAGAATCATTGGAGTTTCTTTTCCATCCCTTTTCAGACTCTCTAAAATTGAAAAAGGACTGAGTTGTCATTGTCGTTAAACTCGTTAAAATCAATAGCGACAAACTTGTCCAAATGGACGAGAACGAGTTTCATTATCGCTAGGCTCGTTAAAGCATAGCGACAGGTTCGCCCGAAGGGTAGATTATAGAACAAGCATATGTTATCCTCCTCAAGCTTGATAAAAAT
Organism: Pinus taeda; assembly: GCA_000404065.3. Lineage (NCBI taxonomy): Eukaryota > Viridiplantae > Streptophyta > Pinopsida > Pinales > Pinaceae > Pinus > Pinus taeda. Next base: position 10,660 of record APFE030145329.1, on the reverse strand, counting down.
AAAGAGGTACTGGTCAGCAATGACTAGGGAAAAAATTGGGAAGAAAACTTGAAGAAACTTTATTGGTAACAAGTCGCCGTCGAGCATGACACTTTCACTCCACGTCCGAGTCGAGTTGGGTTATTCCATTCATTGGTCATATCACCATTGGTCCGTCACACCATCCATATGTGGGGTTAATGCTACCAATCCATTTTCAGTGTTGTTGGTATGTTCAAGAGAAGTCGCTCAGAGAATTCACCTGTGTCTCATCCATTGCAATACATTCACGCTGCATTCTTTCATGATCGCCACCCTAAACCTTATATCATCAGATTGTTTTCACCTCCAAAATCATTTGCTCCGTTCCATGTCATAGACGTGGGATTCATTAAGGCCCTCCTACGACGGGTTGCTTCTTCTCGACATCAGCTCATTATCCAAGAAGTCGACCTAGGAACAACCCTTTCAGTACTTTGAAGCTTGCATGCCTCAATTGCAAGTTTCTCACTTCCGGTGAGAGGTTTACATCAATGGCCTTTGACCGAAAGATTTTGCATGGTGTTCGATGCCAAGTACCTTTTTCACACCATGCGAATTATACTGCAGTACCTTGAGGGTCATCATCATTATCGATGATTCCTCTCGCGCCTGTTAACAACTTACATCATTGGCTGGTGTTACACTAAAATGTGTCACCATGACTATCTGCAGTTAATATGGCTCCATCAATACTCATATTATCCTCCTTGTCAAGCCTGATACCTCTGCTCTCCATATCAAACTTCAAGAAAGAGAGAAAGTCATTAAAAATCATGTTTATCTCTGGGTACGCAGGTTCTCTTTACCTCGCCTGCGTGTACACGTCCCAAGCTCATTGTACCTGGGTACTTGTACGCTCTGTAAGTCAAGGGATGGGTGCGTACTCCTGTAAAGGTCAAAAGGCGCGAGTTTCATCTTTAAAAAATTACTTGTGGTCACTTGTAGAGCATTCTAGAAGATTGTTTGACATGTATTGAGTGCCTCCAGATGGTTCATGCATCCCTATGATAGAGGAACTTATTCCATCAAGAGAGGAACTACCCCATCCAAAGGAGGGAGTATCTCATTCATGTTGGACCTGAATAACTTCCTCTAGAACACTATAAATACAGGCATTGGGCCAGAGGAGGGGAGGTTGAAAGATGAACATTCCAAAGGGTAGATGCTGCTGGAATTAGGACTTCCTTGTAGAAGCTTGTGAGGAGAGATTACCATCCTTTCTTGTTTCATTTGGAAGTGGGTGAGCTTTTAAAAGTAGAGGAAAACTCTTACTGGACCCAGGGAGGAACTTGCACAACACCAAGGCTCAGGTTGTAATGGTTTCTTTTGTTTCCTATTAATACAAATAAGTCCATTCTTCTCAATGATTTGTTGTTAATGAATTGTTTCATATACTGCTTGGTCTATATGTTGAATATGTTTTGTTTTATGAGATATTCAGGTGTTATGTAATCGTTTGATTGTTAGTGTATGCAGGTTTCGAAGTGAAGGAGGAGCTCATCTGGATCAACGAGACTAGACTACTACAACAACGTTGGACTTCAGGTAGGATAAAAAACACTTGGTTTATCGTATGATAATGCATGTTTAGAGAAGGATTGCTCTTAATTGTCTTGTTTGTCACTAGAAAGTCTTAGTCTTCTAGGGAGGTTGGTTTTGTCCGCAAGATTAACTCTTTCTACATGACAAATTGGTGACTCCGCTGGGGAATCCATTGATGTGATTGATTTTTCCTTTGAGTGACACTTTGATCTGAAAAGAGTCATTTCTTTTTTGGTTTTTGATTGTTTAACTGTGTATTTGGGTGGGCTAGCTTAGAGTTAAGTTAGAATTTAGTTTTTCTTAATTTTTCAGTATTACACACTCTTTGAGTTAGACACAGTGCGTACCTGTATGCACTGTATCTTTGTACACAGAGCGTGGACACACCTGGTCAAATAGGCTTCCTGCGTACCCTGTCAAAATTGAGAAAATTTCTATTTTATCCATTTTGTCCCTTTAGATTTTTTTTTCATTAGTTTTTACTGCCCAGGTCCATTGGTTATCTGTCAAAGATTTTCACCTGAACTTGTTTCATTAGCATCAAGAGTTTTAGTGAAATTCATTGAAGTTTTAGCCTTAGGGTTTGATTTTTGGATTGGTCCTGTAGTGACTTTGACTTTAGAAGTTGTGGAAGCTTAGATCTCTCTGGTTTTGTCAGTCTTCTTAGGAGTCAGACCTGTCGTAAATTCTACCTGTGTGAGCAACCTACCTTTGTGTTGTCTCTTTGCGAAATTTCAAAGTAGCTTATTGATTAAAGTTGTGAATTTCATTCTTAAGAAAAGAACAAAAAGAGTTTGATTTTTTGTTTTGATTAGTTTATGATTCTACATGAACTAGTCCTTGTTTTGATTGTTGCCGAGTAAAACATCCTGGAATCATCTTAGTAGGCTTTTGCCTCTTTAGATTTACTTCTAGGTAAATTTCCTTTTGATTTGCTTTTGAGTGAGTTTTCATAGATTTTTATAGATCTTGAAATTGCTTTTGATTAGATTAGTTTTACATGCTTTATTAGATAGGAAAAATACAAAAAGATCTCCTTTGCAAAGTTTGTTTTTAAAAGTAGCATTTGAAGTTTTTGAAAGAGAAAGGAATTTTTTGTGCAAGTAATGAGTGGTCATGTTTTGTGCGCTTGGAAAAGATAAAGAGATTGTTTCTTTGATTGTCTATTAAGAAAGTTGTTTTTATCAAATTTTGCATTCTCCAACTCTCATAATTAGGGAATTCATTGAAAAAGAAAGTAGTGCAAGTCATCCTAGGTGCATCTTTTTAGTGAATTGGAGCTGAGTCTATACACCATCAGTTTCATCTCCACTACCTTTTGTCTTAAAGTACAACCATTAAAATCAACCCTTAAAGTAAAATCAACTTAGAAATTTTTCTTTTACTAGGGCTCCGAAGCACCAATATAGATCAGGCTAGTGTCTTGGAGTAGGTGAGTAATTAACTCTTGAAGACTACAAAACCAAACAAGTAGCTTATCTTGTGATAGGATAAATCCAGTTGTTGCATTTATACTCTGGGAAAGCTCCTCTTAAAGGAGAAGCATGAGCTCGTGTCCAAACCAGTGAGGGGATCAATCCTCCCTCATTGGGAACGATTCCAGACACGCACGTATTACAAATGCTAAACCTAAGATTATTGTTGAGGAGCTAGGGGATCACTTATCGGTAAACCTTGGATTAACCATTGTCATGGAGCCGGTAAGGGGATTGATCTTGTTACTCTGCCCTTGCATGCTGTCAGAGTGTAGACTGTTCCCCCAGGTGTATTTGTTGCTGTTGGTGACCTTAGAGACCATTATCTTAGGATTCTACCCAAGGTGACGGTGGAGGGAAGATCCCACTGTACCTGGAGCAGACGTCATCTAGACTCACTTGGATTTTCTGGGGGGTTCACTTCACTCGAGATGGTTAAAGTGGAGGAACTCAGTCCAGTCTATTCATTAAGCAGGTTGTCGGGGTAACTGTTCCACCTGCTATTTCTGTACTGAATCCTACGAGGTTGGATTTCATCCCAACTAGTGTTTTTGGTCCGGAAGCTTACTGTTTGTGTTTGGTTTGATGCCCTAGATTCTTTAGGCATATGTTTCAAAATTGATTGGTTCTTTAGCGACTTTAGGTGGTTTTCTTGAGATTTTATTTTGTTTTAGTGTGTAGTAGTTAAAATATTTTAGCTGTGGCTGAATCACCAAGATGCTCCTGTAGACTTCGGGGCGAGTTTCCTGAAGTTGTCACCATGGCCGATTTGCTAAGGCGATCTCGTAGATTGCGGGGTGATCCTCCTTAAGAGGTCCCGTCTCATTACGAAGGATTGAAAATCCTTGTAACTACTCCTGGCGGCAGTAGAGTAAGTCCACCTGAAGAAGGAGAGTCTTCATTGGTAGTCCACCCAGATTACCAAAATATAGAAACAGGCTATGATCCTAAAGCTGTTGGGGTTTCCGAGCTTACTGGTAGTGTTGCATTTGCCGATGATATAGGTGAAGAACCTCAAATATCCGAACATGTTACTCCGTCTTCTAGTGTTCCTGGTTCACCTAGGGTAGAAAGAGTCATCACCGAAAATCTTCCTTCTGGTTTGATTGCTATTGAAGAGCTTGCTCCAGAAGAAGATTTAGGTGCTTCTTATTCTGAAGAAAATCTACCTTCTCTCGATTTAAGAGAGCGTGAGTCTATATTTTACAGTCCTCCTCGAAGTACTACTTGGTATCTTTCGTTAACCAATTTTTTGGACAACTCAGTTATTTTTTCTCCACCTCGTTTTCCTTTTCCACCTAGAGGTTTTACTACTCCTGTATATATGTCTAGTCCGTCATCTACGGAAGCCTATTTATACGGCGGTCCGTTTGTTCCTGCTGGGTATCAGTCCATCTCTGGTACTTTTTCAGGAGCATCTCCTCGTCCTTTCGAACAGAAGTTATTATCTGGAAGTAGTGGTAATATTTAGTTGAGTGCAGAAGAAATTCTGATGATGTCGGGTCAACCTCAAGGCAGTCAGTTACCACCTGGGGGGCAGCCTCAAGGTACTCCATATGCGCCTGGGGGGCAACCTCAGGGTACTCAATATCTGACTGGGGGGCAACCTCAGGGTACTCAATTTGCACCTGGGGGGAAACCTCAAGGACAGTATATCCCTACGAGACAATACATTCCTCAAGGTCAACCCTAGGCCCAATATGTGCCCCAGGGTCAACCCCAGTATTCTTGCATACCCCAAGGTCAACCTTCATATCAGTATGCGCCCCAGAATCAATATTCTTACGTACCTCAAGGTCAGCAACCCCAGTATCAGTATGTGCCCCAGGGTTATCAACCCCAAGGCCAGTATCAACCGCAAGGTTATCTACCACCTTCAGGTCAACCGTATTATCAATCTTACCCTCAACCCGGTTATGGACCTCCATATCCTCAAGGTCAATACCCTCGAACAAATTTGGTGTGGGATCCTTCTCAAAATCCATAGATGTTGCAACTGAATGTGCAGTCGTCTTCCCAACCTGGACAGGCCGCTGGTCCATCTCAGCAACTCGTCCAGTCTATGGCTTTGTCTTCTGCATCTTCTATAGTCTCTCAGGCTGGGCCTAGTACACCTAGTACTCCGCCTCGAATGTCTACTGCAGCTACTACAACATCTTCTCCATCCACCCCATCTTCTTCTGGAGTATCAGCGGTTCTGGTTTCTACTGTTCCTGCCTCTATTCCTCAGACCTATGTGCCTCAGTCTGGACCTACAGTCCAGACTTCGGTCCAGATGCCTGTTGGAAGTATGGTTGTTACTTCTCAACCTCAATTTATTCAACCTCCATACCAGGGACAATACCAACCTCAATATGGTCCTGTTGCTCAACAACCAACTTACCAGTATCAACCATATCCTGGGTAAACTTATCAACAACCTCAACAACCCCAGTACGGTCCGGTTAATCCTGGTTTTCCGGGAGGATACAATATCCCTAATGTGATTCCTGTTCCAAGTTATCCTAGATATCCTCCTCCTGGGGCTGGTTTAGTGACCCCAAGTTTTAGAGATCCGAATTGGCAATTTCCTTTTATCGCAACTTTGGATTTACCAGACTTGACGCGCCTAACGAATGATCCAATCAATTATCTTTTTTATTGGCCGCCAATGCCAAATAAGTTGCCCAGTGACATACCCAAGTTCGAAGGTAAGTCTGGAGAGGACCCATAAAATCACGTGATGACTTACCATCTCTGGTGTGCATCAAATTCTATCTCGGATGATTCGATCCGCTTATGTTTTTTCCAGCGTACACTCATTAGTCTTGCAGCCAAGTGGTACATTGAGTTACCACGGGCCTCTTTTTACAATTTTAGCCAGTTAGCCACATCGTTCTTCTGTTGCCGGTCAGATATGATAATGGCACGGAGTTACTAACTTCACTAAAACAATCGACGTCCACCTATATTTCCGATCATATTCATGAGTGGAGACGTCGACGAAGGTTAGTGAAAGTTTTTACCCTAGACCAAATCTTAGCTGAATGGTTTGTTAAATCATTGTTACCGAAGATTACTGAAGATGTCGCTAAGGCTGGTGTAGTTACTGAGGAGCAAGTAATTGCTCAGGCGCAGTACCTTGATTTGGTTTATACTTAGTCGGGTACTTTACACGAGAAGATCCCAGATCTTCCAAGTTCAAATCAAATCGTTGCTGCTCCTTCGGGATCTCATGCCACTGATGGTATGATCGGTACGGTGAACACCAAGAGTAAGAAGAAATCTTCAAAGAATTCTTCTCCCATAATCACCCTACCTGATTTCCCGACAGGTGAGTCTTCTTCTGAACTTTCTGCCGATATTCATGTCGTGGAGACATCTACGGTCAAATAAGAAAACGGTGGAAAGAAGAAAGGAAAGAAGAAAAATAAAGCAGATAAAGCTCGTAAGGAGAAATCAGAAAAGTCGGAAACCAACGACGAAAAGCGCAAGCCCAAATATCCTTGTCTTATATGTGAAGAAGATCATTATACCAGGGATTGCCCACATCGGGCTGAGGTTGTGAAAATAGTCAAAGGTTCCGAGACTCCTGCTGTTTTGAAAGATCCCTTCCCAAAGCAAGAGTCTAAAATGATAGGTTCTTCCTCAAGTAGCGGTGAGGCACCCATTTTGATGATGTCTCATGTGAGGATTGCGACTCGGTCACAAGACTACGGTATTAAGAATCCTGTTGATGGTAAAGAAGCAGAATCTTCTCACTCTCACCCATCAACCTCAACTCCTGGTTCCGATCCACTACAGATCGAGAAACCTAACCCTGACTTAGTAATCAAGCCGCCCGCTAAGGGTATACTTCGAAAGTCTGCTTTCAATCCACATGCGAGAGCGGCTCAGAATTATAACATTGTTGAGGATTTAGCTGTTTGTCCCTCAGCGATGTCGGCTCTGGAAGTGCTGCAATCATGCCCAGCACAACGGAAATTGCTATTGTCGGCTATCGGAGCTGTTGATCTTCAGGATTCCGAACCTAATAATTATTTGATCTAGAAATAGTATACCATGTCTACTCATCAGATGGTTCAGATTCCAGTGATAGTAAAAAAACAGGCCTGTTCATAGGACTGTAATTGATGAGGGAGCTTCCACGTGTATTATGTCGACTCAGTGTTGGAGATCGCTTGGTTCTCCTTCACTGAACCAATCCCCCACCATCCTTAAGGCCTTTGATGGCCGCGGGCTCCGTCCGTTTGGTATTTTACAGGATTTGCCTATGGAGGTAGAAGGAAAAACCGTTAGTCTAGATGTGGAGGTGGTTGATGCCCCTCTAGACTATAACCTTCTTTTGGGTCGAAGTTGGTCATATGCTATGACAACGGTCATGTCATTGGTCTTCAGAGTCATAAAGTTTCCACATAATGGCAAGATCATGACAATTGACCAGCTGGCTTACTTTGCATCCGACCCAGCCTCTTCAGAGAGTATCCAGCATGTCGGTAAAATGACTATCCCTTACAGGGACGTTGGCGTAGGTTTAGTTAAAGATTCCGGTTTACTAGGAACTTTTCCTTTTCCTCCAATCAACGCATCGTCTTCATTTGCATCTATTCATATGATTACATCAGACACTATTATTTACGACGATCCTTGGATTGTTCCTTCTGAATCTGAAATAGACTCATTTGGTAATGCTATGCCTTTGAGTCCCTATGAAAATGCTTATGAAGCCGTAGTGTCTTTTACCGACCCGCTTTCAACCGAAATTGACCAAATGAATGTGGTCCATGGACTCACTTTTCGCATCACCCTCAGAGTTAATAACATTTCCTGAAGTTGTGTCATCTGACGAACACCTTCGTGAAATCCTATGTGTATACGATTTACCATGGGAAGATCTTCATCACAGATCTTCATTCTTACCTGAGGATGATCGTTTCGAAAATGATTTCTCATCCATATTTACCACTGATTCAAAGCTGAATTTAGGGAATATTTCTCGCACTATTCCCATTGAAATTTCAGTGAAGCCCGGAATTGTTGAGAACATTCATATAGGTGCCTCATGTACAGATGACAAAATTCAAACTTACAAGGCCCTATTCCAAGAATTCCATGACGTGTTTTCCTGGTCATACGAAGAAATGCAGGAATTGATCCCGCCATTGTTGTCCATGAAATCAAGACCTACCTGGATGCTAAACCCGTCCGGCAACGGTTGCGTCAGATCCACCCTCGAAAAGCGGTTGCGATTAAAGCAGTAGTCGAGAAGCTGTTGAAAGCAGGTTTCATATATCTGATCCCCTTAATGGATTAGGTATCAAATATTGTCCCGGTTAACAAAAAGTAGGGAACAATAAGAATCTGTATTGATTATAGGGATATAAATCGAGCTTGTCCAAAAGACAACTATCCAATGCCCTATCTCGATCAAATAATTGATGCTTGTGCCGGAAGCGAAATGTTTTCCTTTATGGATGGTTTTTCAGGCTATAATCAAATCAATATTCTACCTACTGACCAACCAAAAACGGCATTCATTTGTTCGTGGGGGACATTTGCTTATTGCAAATTACCCTTTGGACTCAAGAATGCCAGAGCCACTTTTCAACGGGCGATGTGTTATGCATTTCATGACATCAAACACATTGTGCAACCATACCTCGATGATTTGCCTGCTCATTCTTTACATCGAGCTGATCACCTTGTCCACTTACGAGCAATATTTATGAGGTGTAGGCATTATC
>APFE030145328.1:3090-20817 GCA_000404065.3 Pinus taeda | reverse complement strand
TTTTAATTTAATTAAATAAATTCTATTATAATTGTAATGTGAGTTCTGAAATAAAATTGAAAAATAATGATGGAAAGTTTCTGAAATAAAATATGTCACTTGTATCTAAAAAGAATTTTAGATAGTTTTTCAAATAAAAATTTATGCCATGTAGGAGGGGTGCAGACCATATCGTTTTGTTGGTGTGACCGACTTTCCTTATCACGTCATTATCAAATTTATTTTAACAAGGACTCTCTCAGAAAATGAATGCACACATGTGACCCAATTTTTCTAATGTAGCATCACAGACTCACGAACAACCAATTGAAGTATTTTGTTGTCTTGTTGCATTTCCTTGTTAGCAATTATCATTTTTTTTTTCTCAATAGTTCACTGTACCAATTTGGTATTAACTAGTTTTGGAAAAAAAATTACTTGTTATTATGAGAATCAAGGTAGATAATCCAATTACATAGTCAAACATGTCACTAACTCAGACAAAAAGAAAAAACAGACCATCTCCACTACACAACCTACACTAATTTGACTAGGTCACTATCAAACTTATCTTAAAAAAGATTCTCAAGAAATAAATGCACACTCAACCCACTTTTTCTGACTTCCTTCGGAAGAGAGTCTCACCCATGGCCAACACAGATATTTTCTTGTGAAAGTCATCTCACCTTTATGATTCTAATCCAGATTCCTGAAATCACTGCTTATCTCCTAGCTTAAATAATAATAAGCCCTACCATTATGAATTTTACACAACTACGTTCTATTGTTCTATTATCTAAAATAATGTCAAAAAACTTAAAATGGAATAAATATCAATAGATTTCTTGAAGAAGGCTGACAAGAATAACCATTCTATCTCCCTAGCACACCACAAAAATAGAGAGATTAAGGAGAGTTATTAAACACGCAACACCAAACACATTGTAATATCATTATTGATCACAAAAATTACACATATATAGGACATAAATATATGACTTCCACACTTCTAAATCATGACTACAACTCATACATAGGAAACAACTTTTAAATTGATGCTTGAGAACTCTCAATGACAACTCATGGCAACACGTGGAAGCATTACTTCCAATACCCTAACTTAATGCTTACATGGAAAACACATATTACAACAACAAGGATAATCTATGTTGGTTGGTCTTCATCAACACTCACATCCACTTTGAAATCTCAGAAACACTATTCTTTCACCACTACATCTTCGAGCTATCACTTGACCTCCATTTAAAAAGTAATCGCCTTTGACCATAGTTGATGAACACTGCAAGATCAATAATATTGACATCTCGTCTCGTCGGGGCTTCTGCCATAAGAGCCATAAGTAATGAACTATCCTATAGACCAACCACCCTTTGTCGAATATTTTGTTTTTAGTTATCTGTTAGTTGGTAGGATGAAGATATAGATATTGAATGCGTTCAAAAGTTGATCAAACAACTTGTCCCTACTAACACACAAGAATTGATGTTTCAGACATAAAGACTTCGAGTTTAAGAACCACCAATCCTTTTTATAACTAGAGTTAAAAGAAATAGGTAACTACTTCAACTCACACCATAACTTAATTTCACACTCCATAAAAAAAATTCACCACTGAAAAACTTAAAAAAAAATATTTAATTACTTTTAACAAAAAAACCTCATAAATTCCTTATAGAAATTTACCATTAAAAAAAAAACAAAAAAACAAAACTTTAATCCCTTATACCTCCTTTAAGCCATACTCACTTTACTCTTCGTAATAAAATAAATGGTGAATAAAATAGTTAACTATTTCATTCATCCTCACACCCACTACATTGAATCTTTTACGTGGAGACATGATTTTCAAGTCAACCTTGCATTTAGTGAAATGAATCAAACTGTGAACAATGCATGCACAACCTTGATCTTTTAAAAATTTCTGCAAATCACAAAAACAGTTTGGAGATAAAGAGTTAAAGGCCTCTTTAAAACGAACAAAAGAACCACTTTGAGAAAACCATGTGTGCGATATTTTACAACTCAGATCTCGATCAGGCCTCAGCCTTTGTATGCACTAGATTCTTTGTTGCTCGCAGACTTTTCTGGCCGAGGATAGGAAAAATAACGTTGTAAACAGATTCACCAAAAGGAAACAAACATATCTGAAAATTTTGTTTTCTCATATAAGAAAGGAAAGGAAAGAGCATAGGAATTTAGTCACTAAAGTAGGGGGTATAATTCTTCTACTTCTCTGACCATACAAACATCAACCACCCTATCTCTACCTCTACACCCTAGACTAGTCAGAGAAAAATCTTGAAAATTTCCCTTTGGACAATTTAAGGAAGTAACAATAGAAGCCATGGGAGGAGGTTTTAATCAAAGAGATCCCATAGACACCAATAGAATCAATCAGCATCCTCTTATGAGAGACATGTTTCTGAGACACTATTGGATGGTGTTATTTGAGTAATTGAAGGGGTAGGATGATGAGGTAACACATGAGTTTGTCATGGCCCTCAATTCTTAGGAAGAGAATAGTGCTACCATTATTGTTAGAGGTCTTTCCATCCATTTGAACACATAGATCATCAATACAGTGACCAACATACCCTTAGGATTTTGATGGGGAAAAGAGAATAGAAAAATAGCTATCATAGCCAAGAAAGCTTGTTCCTCCCTGAATAGAAACTAGTTGAAGACAAAAATGGAGTAAGAAGAGAAAACCTTATCTACCCTTGGGATGAAGTAGCATATAACATCCTTAAATAAATATCCTATGAAGGGAGGCTGAGTGTTGTATATGCCTATCAATTTATGTTTCTCTATGAGCTGAGGTTCCAAGCAGGATTACCCATTCCACTACAAGGAAAATAACTTCTAGCGGATGTTTTTGTAGTGGCCCCTCTAAAAATTTCCCAAAAATCCATTTGTAGCGAAGGTCACTAGTGGAGGTGGGTGAGAAATTTTTTTAGCATATGTTTCTTTGAGGATGTGTCTAAATTATTCAAGTGCGCGGGTGATTTAATAGTCTATTGTACTGACTACAATCACCGTCCAAATTTTTTCCTTAACTTCGTTTTGGAGCCTCCCTACCAACCATCCTTAGCAACATGCCTTGCACCATCAAGCACATAGGCTTCAACTGTTTCATAGAGTCTTTTCAGCCTCTGCATGCATGTTTGTTCTACCTCCTTCACAAGCTGCTTTCTAGACTTAGTGTCAGCTGTTGGTTGAGCAGCTCCCTATGGGAATTGTGCAATTATGGATGGGAACAAACCTTCCCTCTAGAAATTACGCAAACCTAGCTAGGCTCTAGAATTGCACAATTCTTCCTAACCTTCTTCCTCTCAAAAATTGAGCAATTCATCCCAAGACAGTTGCTTAGCAGAGAAATTGCACAATTCTGGGCAGCAGTCACCTGCTACTCCCAAAAATTGCGCAATCCCTTTGAGACAACAAGCCCAATATCTAATAGAAATTTCACAAAGTAGTCAGGAAGCCTGCTGGGCTTAGAAATTGTGCAATGCAGTCAAAAAAGCTTCCTTGAGAAAATTATGCAATTTGACCCAAGATAGCTGCTCAACCCAAAATTTTTGCAATCCTAGGATACAGTCACCTATTCCTCCCAGAAATTGTGCAATCCCTCTAGGACAACCAGCTCTACTCAGCCTACGAAAAATGCATATTTTTAGCCCAGACTCGCATACCGATGCATGTGCCTTCAAGTTGACCAGTTCCATCTGGGACCAAAAAAAATTGATTTGCATGCATGGACTTCTTTTCCCAAGGCAGCATGCAAAGACATCCCTAGATTTAGGGATGTATTTTTAGTAGCTAGAGGTTACATGCAAGGATCATTTCAGAAACCTCTCGCAAGGTGTCGCTTTTCCTAGATTTGTGGAATGCACGTAATAACCTCGATTTTATCAAGACTTATGAACTGGACACTGTAGAACTCATTCCTCGCATCGATCTTCAGCTCTGACATCCCACATCGCATCTAGGAGTCGTCGACACATTCAACTAATCTATTTCGAGGTATGCCTGCTTCACATGTCTTGTGTTGCATTTCTGTCTCTTTTTGTGTTTCGGCTTCTATGGATGTTGGTTTCTTGATTTCTACGAACGCTTGTTGTCATTTGCATGCATGTTAGCTTGTAGAAGTGTCTTTTCAGTTTTCGTTAGCATCTCACTATTGTTGCATGCATGACATTGTTTTTGCACTGATGATTGTTGTTGCGGCGACCCGCTTCACATAGATGCATGTGTCCCATTTTTTGAATCCTACACTTACTATTTCCATGCATAATCATTCACTCTTGTTTGCACTCATCTCATCCGGCATTTAGAATTCTCATGTTTTCAGTCACCCATCGGACAGTCTGGGCTGCCTTGGCCTGGATCATGCCTTGCCCAGCTAGCATTGCACAATTCTGGAAGAAAAGGCTTTTCCCTCCCTCCACAAATACACAAGCCTGGCCCAACACTGACCTCCAAACTTGCATTGGGAAATTCTTTGAGGCAGTGTCCTGGTGGCCCCATAAACTGTGCAACGTAGTTTGCTAGTTGCATGTCACTGCTGACTAAAATTGCACATTGCGCAGTTTCAGTCCTCAGCAGGTCAGGTTGGACTGTCCATTGCGCAGTTCTAGTAGCCAGTTAGCCTCCTAGTAGCCTAAACTATGTCGTCTGCAGTATTGGTAGTGAGTCTCCTAGCATCCCAGTGAAAATTACACAATCTTCATGGATAATCACATAGATATGTTGCATGTCAGTCCTAAAGTTTGTTTTTTTTCAATTGACAGATTGCTTGACATGAGTGTTTCTATGTCACTATGTACCATAGGTGTCGTCTGCCTCCCAACATCACAGGTACAATGGCTTCTAGGAGAGTAGAGTCAAAGATACCGTTAAGAGAGCAACTAGGGATGTAGTCGACAAGTGTCTATGAACTTTCCTATAAATGAATACATCTAGTTGTTCATGGAAAAGGATATCAATATGAATGGAAATGACATCACAATGAGAAGCACCATCAATAGTAGCAGAATGTAGCACACTTGAATGCAATGAATGCAAGAGAAAGGTTGTTGACAGCACAGAGGCGAAGAAAAGTTGTAAGTTCAAAGCAGATCCACTCATGACGAAAGAAGCTTTGGAGATTAAGGCTATAAGGTGACGGCGCGACATGAATATCGTGTGAAGGAATATAGAGAAACAAAGAAGGAGTTGCATGTGTTGAAGCAACAACTCAAGGAAGGACATGAGTTGCACATACGAGAGAATGAGTTACAGCAGGAACAGGTATAGCAAGGGGTGTAAAATGCACAGATGGATGAAACTGCACCCATACAAGTTATAGATCCATCCCAGCAATTGACATGGAGCAGACAAGGTGAGAAATGATGTTGATTGCATGCAAGGTAATTCAACAGCATGCATTTCATTATGTACACGCATGTGATCCCACCCTTTTGGAAGACTCACCAAGGTGAAGACAATAAGAAAGTCTGAATGGAGCTGAACGTGTATTCTGACAAGTTGATATGCACGTACACCAACACATACTTGGAGATCAACGCAGACACTATGCATCAGTATGTTGTCGTTTCAGCTGCACCCAGGATGACCATGTGCATGTTATCATACGAGTTGGACAAAGGAGCCATATCAATGTACTTGGATGTAATGGAGGCAGGAGTTCGCTTTTAGCAAGATGTCACCATTGAGTGCTTCGACACCACCACAGACCACCAAGCTTGGCATCAGTCCGCCATGATTGACCACCATGAGGATGTCGAAGGGTTGGTTCCTACATATATCCGAGTGTTAGTGATGTCTTTCATGGCTTACTGAAACCTATTTCGTCCCACATGGGTACATGTGCATTATAACGTATAAGTCATGTAGTAGGTGAAGAGTCATGAGGGTAAATGAATATTCACAAAGGGGAACGTCAAGGGTCACCCCACCCTTTGCTATAAATAGACCTCATAACTCATTGTAAGGGCTTTTGGTTAGCCAAGCTTCCGACAGGAGTATCTTAGAGAAATCTTGGACAGTATTGTAATGAGCCTTGGCTTCTCCACTATGCAGAGCTAGTATGTCTCTTTGGAGGAGCAGGCGACAGTGATTGTAACATTCCATTGTTGGAACTAGTGGTTGGTCATGGTTGTATTGTATGATTAGAACTTTCACTTCTTAATATAATAGAGCCAGCATGTTTCATGAATATGTCATATTGTAGTTTAGATATCTTGTTTACTCTAAATGATATATGTATTTGTTTTCTTATGCATGCATGTATGGCTATCTTTTGTATATGTATGTATCAATCTCACTGAAATGTGTTGTTGGTTTAACCATCACTTTGGATTGCTAGCTTACCTTCCTTCCAGTTTGTGATGCATCTTTTCTCGTGTGTTCCCTTCTTAACTCTGTTCTTTCACAGGTTTCCAAGGGGCGCACTCACATCACCCTCCGTGTGTTAGAACTGTTCATGCACCTTCCTTAACTTGCTACATCTGTCAAAACCTTGCTACCAACAGGGACATCTTACTTGCCTCTGCACACAACTGCAGTAAAGGAGATACTGTATGACCCACTGCTGGGAATCCTACGCCAAATGGTTTAAGGTCTAGTTGGGACTTCTTACCGGGGAGATCCCCTGACATGTTGACAGGTCCAACATCGTCAACATTTTGGAACTAGAAGGAGGGCTAGGTGACAAGCTGAGTCCTCGCATCTATTTTGAATCTCTGCATATCTATGATGACTAACTACATAGTTTCTCTTCCGGGGTGCATGTCTTATGGAAACAACTTCATTAACTCGTAAAAACTCTTAGATAACTTGTTACATAAAACATACGATGGTGGAGGCTATGTAGCCTTGGTTAGGCATGTAGTTAGTGTTGTAGGCTCATGCGAAAGACACAAAATATTTGAATATTACATGACCTATGCATTGTTCGTCTACACGCTTCGAGGGCACCTAATGCATTGGTGTGCCATGTTGCCTGAAAAATCTATTCATTCTCTTTCTCATATGGTTGCAGAGATAGACCATGCTTTCAATCACTTTAACTGTAAAGCACTCAACAAAGAAATTATGGAATTATGAAAAGACCTTGATGAATCCATTGAACAGTTTCACACATGCTTTTGTAATATTTCATACCGATTTCCCGAAGATGAAATTGATTTGGAATTTCTCAATGGAATATTTTAGTATCTTCTTCACATATCTGAAAAAATGAAATTCTTGAAATCTTTCGAACCCCGCTCATCACACTTTAGTGATGGAGTTGCATAATCACAAGAAGGAAAATTTGTTGTCACAAGTGACTATCTGTCTTCACCTCATCAAATAGCCCCACCACCGCATAGTTATATGGGAGATTATTCACACACATTTGTGGAACTATATTGGTTGTTGTGATCTCTCTACTTCTTCATCCAATCATGATGTTCATTCACTTATTGTTGATCCATCTAAGCCACTAGTCTATGATGATCTATCTGTCGATGAATTCGAAACCCCGCAGACTGTTGAGGCACTTCAGCCCAAGATGATGGTTATTTCAGGCCCTCGCTATCTTGAGGTTGGTTTCACTTATGATCAGGAAATTGTTGAAACATGCAAGGCTCCTCATCACTCTCTACTTTTCATTCAAGATCAATCTACCACTCAGATTTTTCTTCCTCCACTCGAACTACACAATCTCATTGCTCATGAATTTTAGGAATCTTACACAGCAAGCACACTTGCACAACGTAAGTGATCTACCTTTCTCACATTTTCTTGCATGTCATAGTCAAGAGAATGCATACACTCAACATTTGCACATAGCGTAGCACAACACCATGGCAAGTCCACAAAGTGCATGTCATGCACTTTCACTCATTTTTGTTTTGTGGATGCTTGTAAGCTCGGAGTATGTACGTATTCATCATTATATCTTTCATGCTTTTTGGTTTGTGAAACTGCGATGTTCTCAAACCATGCCTTCACCAAAATGGGTTAACCAATGCACTGGTGGTTGGATTGGAAGTATCACTTCACGTGAGACGACCCATGCATTGTTAGCTTAGGAGTAGGGGTAGTATTTTCTTTGAGTTGCTTGCTTGCATGCATGTTTTCTTCTTTCTTTGTGTGTTTTCTTTCTTGCTTGTTTCTTTTCTTACTCGCTTTGCATATGCATTTACTTCTACTTCTTGCTTTTCATTTTGTTTTGTTTTCTTGTTTTCGTTTGTAGGTTAGTTTCGCATGGACCATGTGCGACTCTTGAAACAAGCCTAGGTAAAGTACAAGAGGACTTGTACAACTATTAACATTTGGTTATCTTTTGTCCACTCTCTCATGAAGAACTTGTTACTTTCAATCCATCATACATCAATGGAAAATATTTATTGTTCGAAGTGAACCTCGGTGAAAACACAAAACTTGCGTGTGAACTAGTATCACCTACTCTAGTCGGTTGTTTTGGGTTAATCCTTGTTATCTCAGTCAAGTAGAGTAAGGTGAGGAGGAAACCTTAACAAGCACGTTAGAGGTATATGTAAACTAATTCTTTGAAGGAACGACCTCTTCTACTCTCAATAAGTTGGGATCCCTCTTCCTCCTTTGAAATGAATAAGAGCTATGCACAGTTATGAAAAATTGAAAAAAGTGGAAATGTGAAAAAAGTTTGAAAAAATGAAAAATGAATAAGGCGAAAGAAGAGAAAGGCTTCCTGTGCAGAGAGGTGATATAAGTAACTCTGTTGCGCTAATGACCAGGCTTGCTAGCAGCAGAGGGATGCTTGTGTTCTTGTGTGACTTTGTCGAGGTACTGTCGAGGCCTGCTGGCTACGGAGCAACACTAGAGATGAAACTTAAACTCTGATGACCAATACGCTTATGCAGCAATATACCCCTCATCCCCAATCAAAACACCTATGTTGGCTTAGCTTGGAATGTGTGTCGATTGGCCAAGAGCTTAGCAGATGCTACATGTTATAATCAAGCAAGTGTGGAAACCAAGACAAACATAGAACTAAACAATACTTTCAGAGGTGTTAGACTTTCTTTTCATGAACAAGGTCCATTCAGAGAACTAGAGTTCTACTAGTGTGCCACCAAGTTTTGTAGCAGCTACAATAACCCTCCAAAATTTTTCCTTAGCTTCATTTTGGACCCTCCCTACCAACCTTCCTTAACAACATGTCTTGCATCATCAAGAACATAGGCTTCTATTGTTTCACAGAGTCTTGTCAGCGTGTGCATGCAAGATTGTTCTACCTACTTCACATGTTGCTTTACAAACTTAGTGTTAGTTGCTGGTTGAGCAGCTCCATCTGGGAATTGCACAATTTTGGAGGGGAACCAGCCTTACATACAGAAATTGCACAAACCCAGCTGGACACACAGCTGGGCTCTAAAATTATGCAATTCATCCTAGGGCAACTTCTCAACCCAAAAATTACGCAATTCTGGGCAGTAGTCACCTGCTTCCCCCAGAAATTATGCAATCCCTTTGGGACAGCCAGCCCAGCAGCTAGCAGAAATTACGCAAAGCAGTCAGGCAGGTTGCTGGACTCAGAAATTGCGCAATGCAATCAAACAAGCTTCCTTTAGAAAATTGTGCAATCTGACCCAAGATGGCTGCTCAGCCCATAAATTGCGCAATCCTGGGAGAGAGTCACCTGTTCCTTCCATAAATTGCCAAATCCCACTATGATAGCCAGCTCTACTGAGCCCAGGAACATCATATATTTTCATCCCAAGATCGAAAACCGATGCATGTGCCTTCAGGTTGACTGGTTCCCTCTCGGACCGAGCAAAAATAATTTTCATGCATGGAATGCTTTTCCCAAGGTAGCATGTAGAGGCATCCCTAGATTTAGGGATATATTTTTAGCAGCTAGAGGTTACATGCAAGGATCATTTCAGAAACCTCCTGCCAAGTGTCGCTTTTCCTAGATTTGTGGCATGTGCGTCATAACCTCAATTTTATCAAAACTTATGAACCGAACGTTGTAGAGATCATTCCTTGCATCGATATTGAAGCTTTGACATCCCACATTGCATCTAAGAGTCGTCCTCACATTGATCTTAGTTGTTTTGAGGTAAGCCTGCTTCGCATGTCTTGCGTTGCGTTTTTGTCACTTTTGTGTTTCATCTTGTGAGAATGTTGTCTACTTGATTTCTGTGAACTCTTGTTGTCGTTTGCATGCATGTTAGATTGTACAAGCATCATTTTACTTTTCACTCACATATCACTATTGTCACATGCATGACACTATTTTTGCACCAACGGTCATCATCACGACGACCTGCTTCACACACATGCATGCATCCCATTTTCTCAATCCTGCACTTATTGTTTGCATGCATAATCATTCAGTCTTCTTTGCACTCATCTCATCATGCATTCAAACTTCTCATGTTTTCAGTCACTTGTCGGTCAGTATGGGCTGCCTTAGCCTAGACCGTACCTTTCTTGGATAACATTGCGCATTTCTGGAAGTGAAGGCTCTACCTTCCCTCCATAAATTGTGCAAGTCTGGCCCAACACTGACCTCTAGGCTTGCATTGTGCAATTCTTGGAGGAAGTGTCCTACTGGCCCCAAAAATTGTCTAATGTAGTTTGTTGGTTGCATGTCACTGCTAACTAAAATTGCGCATTACGTAGTTTCAGTCCTCAGCAGGCTAGGCTGAACTGTCCATTGTGCAGTTCTAGTAGTCAATTAGCCTCTCGACTACCTGAATTGTGTCGTCTGCAGTCTTGGCAGTCAGTCTCCTAGCCTCCTAGTGAAAATTGTGCAATCTTCACAGATAGTCGCACATGTATGTTGCATGTCAGTCCTTGAGTTTGTTTTGGTTTTCAACAGACAGATTTCTTTCCATGAGTGTTTCTATGTCTCCAAGTATCATAGGTGTCATCCGTCTCCCAGTAGCACAGGTATAATGGCTTGCAGGAGAGTAGAGTCAAAGACACCATTAAGAACGAAACTTGGGATCTAGTCGATCAAGTGAATATGAACTTGCCTATCCATGAAGATATCAAGTTTTTCATGGAAAAGGATATCAAGATGAATGGAAATGGCATAATAGCGAGTAGCACCATCAGCAGAAGTATAAGGCAGCACACCTACACGCAACGAACGCAAGAGGAAGGGTTTTGACAGCATAGAGGCGGAGCAAAGCCGCAAGTTCAAAGTAGATCCACTCATGACGAAAGCAGCTTTGGGGATTGAGGCTATGACATGATGGCATGACATGAAGATCGCGTGAAGGCGGAATGAGAAATAGAGAAGGAGTTGCATGTGCTAAAGTAGCAACTCAAGGAAGAACAAGAGCTGCACAGATGAGAGAATGAGTTACAACAGGAACATGTACAATAGGGGGTGCAACACGCATAGATGGATGAAACTATGCCCGTACAAGTTATAGATCCATCCCAACAACTAGCACGGGGTAGACAAGGTGAGAAGTGTTGTTGATCACATGCAAGGGAATTCAGCAACATGCATTTCATTGTGCGCACACATGCAATCCCACCCTTTTGGCACACTCACCAAAGCAAAGACAAGAAGTAAGTCCAAATGGAGTTGAGCATGCATTCTGACAAGTTGATGCACATGACCACCAACACATGCTTAGTGATAAGCTCAGACACTATGCATCAGTATGTTACCAGTACGACCATACCCAAGACAACCATTCACATGCTATCAAATGATTTGGATAGAGGATCCATATCATTATACCCGGATGCAACGGAGGCAAGAGTTTGATTTCAGCGAGATGTCACCATTGAGCATTCGGACACCACCATGGACCTCCAGGCTTGGCATCAATCTGCCATGGTCGACCACCATGAGGATGTCGAAGATTTGGTCATCCCACATATGTTTGAGTCTTAGTGATGTCTTACATGGATTTCGCAAGTGTATGCCATCCCAAATGGGTACATGTGCATTATAATGTAACATTCATGTAGTAGGTGAAGAGTCATGAGGGTAGATGAAGAGTCACAAAGGGGAATGTCAAGGGTCACCCCATCCTTTTCTATAAATAGAACCTCATAACTCATTTTAAGGGCTTTTGGTCAGCCAAGCTTCTGATAGGAGTATCTTAGAGAAATCTTGGACAATATTGTAATGATCCTTGGCTTCTCCACTGTTCAGAGCTAGTATATCTCTTTGGAGGAGCAAACGACAGTGACTATAACATTTCATTGTCAGAACTAGTGGTTCGTAATTGTTCTATTGTATGATTGAAACTTTCACTTCTCAATATAACAAAGCCAACACATTTCATGCATATTTCGTATTGTAGTTCAACTATCTTGCTTAATCTAAATGATATATGTATATGTTATCTTATGCATGCATGTATGGCTATTTTTTTATATGTATGTATGAATCTTACTAAAATGTGTTGTTGGATTAACCATCACTTTGGATTGCTAGCTTACTTGTCTTCCAGTTTTTTATTCATCTTTGTTCCTGTGTTCCCTTCTTAACTCCGTGTTTTCAAAAGTTTCTAAGGGGTGCACTCACATCACCCTCCATGTGTTAGAACCATTCATGCACATTCCTTGACTTGTTGCATATGTCACACCCTTGCTACCAAAAGGGACATCTTACTTGCCTCTGCATGCAACCGGGTTCAAGGCGATACCTTATGACCCACTCCTGGGACTCGTACTCCAAATGATATGAGGTCTAGTTGGGACTTCTTACTAGGGAGATCCCCTGACATGTTGACGGGTCAAACTGATCCAGGTGGATATTGGTGGCCACCTACCAAGTCCACTTGGACCCCCACCATTGTTTCTTTCAGCTTTTTAGTTTCCTTAACTGTAGCACAATTTACTATTTTTAGTAGTTTTTTGGGTCCTGAACTTCCAGAGCTGTTTTGAGGCCGTAAACGACGTTTTTGGGGAAAACTAGGAGAAACATGGTCCATGGACCAATGTTTCTCTTCCCAAAGTTGTATTTCTCAGATAGATCTTTCTAACGAGATATTATGCACGTCAAACAGAGATCATATGCCAAAGTTACGACCCCGGGAAGTTGATGTACCAATTTACCCAAACGGGGCCCACAGTTTGGTGTTTCATCTTCTAGGGTTAGGGTTTTGGATGTTTAGGGTTTTCCATTGTTTCTCAACAATAAATAGGCCTTTGAGCCTCATTCTAACACAGTTCAGAGGCATGTAGTTGCCACATCTCTTCTCAGAGATAAGCTACCATCACCCTAGTTGGTTTATTTCCATTGTTGTTTGTAAACATATTTATGTATTTTACATTAATGAAATGAAGTATTATTTCCGCTGCATCTTTGTGTTTATGGTTATCTCTGTAATTTGTTACGTTCTTATTTAAATCTGGATCACCATAGATAATGGAATAGGGGAAAGGATAAGATCATTGTAGAACCTAATGACACTATATTGACCACTAAGGTTCATCAAAAAGATAACAAGAAGACCGTAAAGAACATGATCTTTGTAGAGATTGCTAAGAATAAGAACTCACTAATGATGTCACCCCCCTAATGATGACACTATCTTTGCAAAAATATGGCTTGACATACTTTGATCCTCCAACCATCCATAATCTTGAACACATGATTTTAACCAACTATATCTATAAATATAACATGTTTAATTTGAGACCTATAGAGATAAATTGACAATATAAGTAAGATAACCTATTTGGATCTACAAACTTGAAAAGATTTACTTATCTCTCATTCATTACATCTATTTATAGGATAATTTTACTAGAATATAAGGACTTTCAAATGAGAAATCTAAATGGGTAAATAGACTCCACACTATGGTCCTTTTGAGTCTCATATAAATTATAAGGTTTTGCATGGTATTTGTTTTTGTCTTCCATGGCTTGAATAATGTTTTGCATGGTATTTTTTTTTTGTCTTCCATGGCTTGAATTTCAACCAACACTTTGACTAAAATATAAGGACTTTCAAAGGAGAAATCTAAATTGATAAATAAAATCCACACACTATGGTCCTTTAGATTCTCATATAAATTATAAGGTTTTGCATGGTATTTTTTTTTTTTTTTTGTCTTTCCATGGCTTGAATTTCAACCAACACTTCAGTAATCATGATTTAGTAATGATTCTGGTCCAAATTGTGCTATAGTTGATACTCTTCACCCCCTATTTTGAATTTATTTTATTACTTGTGAGTGCTAATATTTTATATATTCTTATAATAACTCTATGCTTTTCAATAATTGATAATATCCATTGGAAAGTGATATCAAAATCCACATCTAATTTTCCTTTAGGAAAGTTTGAGTCTCCATTTCAATAGTTACTTTATATGTAACTATGAAAATGATGTGTGAAGTAGTTTTTAGTGATGGGAATATGCTAATCTCCTTTTTAAGAATTAATTAATAAAAGTTCTCTTTTGAAAAAGAAAAAAAATAATTATTAAAATACAATTCGATAAGTAGAAATTTTATCGAAATACAAGATAATAAAAAGATAATGCAATATAGTATATAATCTCTTTTAAGAATGAGTTATTAAAAGTTCTCTCTCTACATTTAAAAGTTAAAGTTGTCTTCCTTAAAAAACAGAAGTAGCTATTCTGTTGAAACAGAGGGTGGTATTAAAAAAATATTCGTACATCCTTTAAAGTGTAACTGGATAGACTGGTTGCAACTATCATCACAAACTCATATGTCATAATATAATATGGTTATTGGCTATGTTAAAGTCAAAAGTTAAAAGGTGATTTAATTTGATACAAATGGAGTTAAGAAAAAATAGAGGGTAGTTAGTTACTTCAATGTATTTTTTATTTTTAATTTAAGGTTGGAAATTTTTAGAATATATTTGTAAAATAAAATAAAATTATAATTTTGATAATGTTTGATTTTATGTATAAAATTATAATTAAATGATATTTAAAAGTATTTGATTTGTTCAGGATTATTTTGGATATTATTTTTCTTAAAAACGATTATGTAGAATATTATTTTTTATTTTTAAAATAAGATTTAAAATTTTTTTAATGGATTAAAAATTTATTTTCTTTAAATATAAAAAAGTTATTAGTTATAAAATTATATTTTTTTTTATTTTTAAATAATTTAATTTTCTAAGTATTCATTTATTTAGTGAAGTTTTACTAGCACAATTAGTTGAGGATGGGCTTTGTTAGCAAAGCTACCTAGGATCAAACTTCATGGGGGGTGGTTGTGCCCTATGTTAGAGGGGGAGACATGCTAAAAAATCCAACCAGCTTAGTGCTAGTGTGGCTTAGGCCAGGTGTGATCCTCGAGTGACTTTGACAAATTAGATGCCCCTGGATCACAGCTCCACATGTTAGAAAAATTGAGAGAGAGCAGAGAGAGCGATTACACAACACCAAACACACTTTTATATCTTTATTGATCACAACAGTTACAAATATGTATGACATAAATCATTAACTTCGACACATCTAGATCACCACTACAACTCATACATAGGAAACACCAACTTCTAGATTGATGCTTGGGAACTCAAAATGAGAACTCACAACAACATATGAAAGCATAACTTCCAATACCCTCCCTTAATTCTTACATGGAAAAAATCGAAAACACATATTACAACAATAAATTAATCTCTGTCAAATTTGTCTAATATGATCATCACTAGCCCCCATATCCACTTTAAAATCTTACGATTTATGCTCTTTTCTTCACCACACTTTCGAGCTTACCACTTGATCCATTTAAGACATAATCGTTTCAGACCATCGTTGACATGCTTTGCAAATTGATACTTCTCAACCTCTGAGAGCACAATGGGTCAATCTCGATACTGAACCATCCTATGGAACTGCCACTATCTATTGAATATATGGGTTTCTGCTATATTCACCAGTTATCTAAGATAGCATTCTGGGTACATAATATCTTTAGTAGACAATTCTACAACTTAATCTTATATAAAATAGTCTGTATTAACGCTCCCAGAACATGACGGATCACACATGCTTGACCTAATTAAGAACTACCTATAACTAATACTCTTGGAACATAACAAGTATTCAATACTTGGATTATTCTTTGTAGTTATATGCATGGGTATTGTAATTCCCACTCCCATATTTGGTTACCACTGCATCTGCTCCTATCTCGACCGTTGAGGCGTAAAGAAGTCGACGATAACAATTCGCCAATGAAGGACATAGGCAAATGGGTCAAGAGATGTCAGTCGAGGTGAAAAAAGAAAAAATAGGGGCTTGTCTTGTGCTATGACTATTTCTCACAGATCACAATTGATGAGCTCCATGTTACAACCTCGTTCTCAAATGAAAAACTTAGCTGCGGATAGAAATTTCCACACTGCAAATCAGCCAAATTTGGGACAACAACAAAATAATTATAGAGATCTCCTCACACAGCTTGTAGTGCTCTGAAACGATCCCATAATGATTAATTATTACCTCACGCAAGCAGGCAATTGGCGGTCTCCCATGCAGCTTCAAAGCGATTTCACCCACTATTCCCAGCAAGTCAACCATAACTGGAATCTCCTCTGCATTTGCAACTGTCCTTCTATCACATGGATCCACGATCCACCCCAAACAAATGTCGTTGCACAGATCTATCTCTCTCAACAACAACAAAAATGTGGCAGCCCTCTTCCATTCGAATCAGAATGCACAACTTCTTACTTATGCAACTCACACAAATCTCCACACGAACAAACTATAATCACACAACACAGACATATATACTAATATATACACATAAACAATAACACTCTAGATCTCTCACCCTCCTGTGAGGGAGTCAAGCTAATATCAGTTCTGATATTATGTTAGAAAAATAGAGAGAGAGAGTAGAGAGCTACTACACACAACACCAAATATACTTTCATATTTTTATTAGTCACAATAATTACAAATATATCTGACATAAATTACTGACTTCTACACATCTAGATCACAACTACAATTCATATGTAGAAAACAACAACTTCTAAATTGACGCTTGGGAATTCACAATGACAACTTACAACAACACATGGAAGCATTACTTCCAATACCTCAAGCCACAAATCAAACCTGAAAAATCACAAACAACTTAATAAAAAATGAATTAATCTATTTCATTATTAATATGATATCACATTTTTCCTTTTTTATATATATTAATAATCTATTTATAAACTTAATATGTAAAAACTATTTTTTCACTTATTCAATTTCTTTTTATATTAATGAACTATTTAAGAATTTAATGGGCATAAATTTAAAATAATTTTTAGTATATTCAAAATCATTAATATTATATTTTGATAACAATAAAAAAACCATTTATTTAAGGATAACGAATGGCAATAGTTGCAATACATTTGTTTTTAAAAAGGAAAGTTATGATTAGTCATAGTTAAGGGCAATAATTGTTGTACCACAAGAGCCAAAAATTAATAAATTATTCTTTACAAAACAAAATAAAAGATAAACTTTATCTATTGTAATAAATTATTGTTTACGAAATAAAAGAAAAATATGTCAATAATGGATGTTGTCGAAAGAGTCCATACACAATTAAACATTGTTTCTTTAGATGAAAGTGATGTAGAGTAAAAGTTAATAAAGGAAACTTCTTTGAAATTCTGTTTAAATTATTAGATTGACATATTTTTATGTAATATTTCGTATATTTAAGAAAATTGCAATTTTAATTTTCAAATGATTTTTTTATGTGGATA
>APFE030145313.1:167878-182416 GCA_000404065.3 Pinus taeda | reverse complement strand
GGTTTACGCTGCTTAGTTTGGTCCCCATACACATGCAGAGTATGGTCATGAGAGCGTTCGGGATCCCATAGACGCTTGCACCAAAGACTTATGAGAGCGTCTAGGGTTTGAGGCATATATGAGTATGTTTGACGCCGAATGCCCTCATCCAGTGCACCTAGGAGTGTCCACATATGTTTCAAACACAATCTTCCAGTTCTGCAAATAGCCTCCAGAATTGCTATAGATGCTCGCACAACCTCGCATCCTTGTGTCCGAGACTCAAAGATGATATTTTAGTATTCTGAAGATTCCGCTCAGTGACAACCATGTTCAGCATAGTGAAATCAGTATCTAGCAGTTGACTACAGTCAATGACAATGCACTAGAGTCCTCAGAATCAGGGTTGTGATTATAAGCATGATTAGATTTGTTTCATGGATATCATAGTTGTTTTGTTGCATAGATAAAGTTATGGATCATTGTACTCTCTTTTGATGAATCATTTGATGACGATCTAAAAAGAAAAATATTTGCAAGGGTTTTCCAGGCCATAGTGGGTTTTTCCCTAGTCTCGGACCAATCCTGGTGTCTCTATGTGTGTGCATGATTTTCTTTTATTGTTCCTTTATGTTCTACTCCATTGATGATGATGATGTTGTTATTTTTATATAATTGGATATTCTGATGAATAATGGTGTAGATATAAATAATGTGATGGTGATATGGGGTGAACTTAATGTATTAATGAAGAAATGCAATTATCAAGCAAAGAACAATGTATCCCTATGAAAAATTTAACCTTGAAGATCCATCTCGAACCCACAACTGATTTATCTGATGGTCTTGGGACCACTTCCCATATGCTGTTCTTTACAATGGATTCGTATTCCTCCACCATTGCATCAACCCATACAAGTTTCTCTATTGCTTCCTCAAAAGAGAATGGCTTGGTATCTACAAGCTCAGTCATTAGAGCCATGTAGCGAGTGTACCGATTAGGTGACCTTCTCTGCCTACACAAATTTGAAAGAGCTCCCATATTCTCCCTCACATCCTGCACAAGTCTATCAGCTTCCCTAGTTCTTTTCTTGCCTTATCTGGATGGTTCTATTTGAGTGGAAGTATCCACTCTTTTCTCTACTTGTGGCTGCTCCACAACTTTATGACGCTCCTCCTTTGGAGCTAAAATCTCCTCTTTTGGTGGGATCTTAAGCTCCCTCTCAAGAGAGCACCACATGACTTTCTCCTCAGCAAACTTACATCCCTTTGCACAACTATCATTCTGAGGGATGGAAAGTACACACAGTAGTTGTGGGGAGTTTTTATGTAACCCAATAATACCCCAAATTCTGTTGTTGATTCAAGCTTCTTCCTTGATTCTTTGGAGACATGGAAGCATACAGAGGGTCCAAAAATCTTGAAGTGCGACACATTCAAATTTCTCCCCGAGAAAGCCTCCACTGATGTAATCATGCCCATAATCCGATGAGGACTCTGGTTATGCAAATAGACTGTTGTGTTGCATGCCTCTGCCCACAAATTCAGTGGTAGGCCTTGGTCATGAAAAATAGCCCTCACAACTCCCACAATGCTATGGTTATTTCTATCAGCCACCCCATTTTGCTATAGGTTGTGGGGTGCTATCAAATCTCGTCGAATGCCTTCTTTCACACATAAATTTTTGAATTCAATCAACACGTACTCACCTCCATTATCTCTCCTGAGAGCCTTCACCTTCTTGTCAGTTTCTTTCTTAACCAATGCCTTGAATTATACGGACTTGGAGAATGTATCATCTTTCTTACACATGAAGAAGATCCAACACTTCCGGGAGAAGTCATCAATAAAAATGATAAATATTTGTGTCTGGTAGTGGAGGCTATCGAGAAAGGTCCACAGACATTAGGGTGGATCCTTTCTAGGACTGCATAAGCTTTTCTTTCCCGATCATGGAATGTGGATTTTGTGTACTTTCCCAAGGTACATCCTTTGCATACATCCTGTTTCTTAGGTGCTCATTTATGGAGGCCACTGGTTATTTTTTGCATAATATTCAAGGCACCATGATGAAAATGGCTAAGTCTTATGTGTCAAAGTTCACCGACATTGTGGCCCTGCACTTTCTCCGCCTTAGTGCTTAATGAAACATAATATTCTGCATCTATCTTATACAGGTTCTTCACACGAACCCCGATCTACTTCCCCTATCTTGTGGCTATGTGTCTCAAGAATGCTTTCCCTTTGCTGAAGATCACATCATAACCATGGTCTTTCAAAACTGCAGCCGAGATAAGATTTTTCTTTAGGTCCGAAACAAACATGAAATCCTTGAGTCTAAGAGGGGAGCCCGACTCCCTCTGAATGGTGACTGTACTAATCTCGTTCGCACTGTACCTTCTTTCGTCCCCTAGCTTAATGTGCATCTACAACTATTTCTCCTCTAGGTCACTGAAAAACTCTCTACACTTGTCATGTGGAACGTTGCACCTGAGTCCAAGTACCACATGCACCCCATCATTGTGCTTCCCTTGCATGTGATAAGGGTAAAGTCAAGCTCGAACTGTGAAGCCAATGCTTCACTTATTGCTCCTCCTGAGGTCTTCTTGCTTTCCTTTTTGTGTGTACACTTCGTGGCATATTGCCCCAATCCATGACAATGGAAGAATGTAATTTTGGACAAATCATGCTTCTTTCCCCCTTGGCTAGATTCTGGTTTGGTTTTAGATTTCTTCCCCTTTCCCTTCTTTCCTTTTCCAACCAATGCAAATTTTTCTTCTTCCTCACCCTTTGATTGTAACACCATCCTCCCACATTTACCCAAGCTAACTGGTACACTGGGGTAAACATGTGACAAAGAGTTACTATGATGTGATTTAACTTCGCATGTACAGTTAAGGAAGTGGAACCGACAAAAAAAAACCAATCTGACAATTTTTCAGGAGATACAAAACCTTCAGGAGACAACCAACCCTTCCAGGTGCCCAACCCCTAAGACTACTTGTCATTTTGCTGAGCTAGACCCCCAGCTGCTCCCATGACAAGCAATGCATGCGATTGAGACCCTCCAGTTGCTCCCACAACAAGGCATACATGCGACTGTGGCATTTTTTTGGCAGTTTTGAGCCAATGACCTCATATTTTGTGCCACTTTTTCTGGGCTAGGTCTCAGGCCTCTACCAGAACATGAAACTTCTAGAAATGATAAATAACAATGAATTAGAGTTAATAATGAAAACATTCGTACAAGGACTTGACCTGACCCCTACTAGCCATGACATGCATTTCATCAAACATATCACAAACATGTAATCTACAGGTCATAACCACAAATATGAGCCTAGGGGTCTCATACTTATCTGAGAATCGTCAAGAGGAATTGATGTCTTATCACAATAACTGCATTATCATCTATTGGTTCATATATTCATTCACATTTCTTGTACTAATCAAATCATGATGAGAACCATAACCAAAGTCTGTCATGAACCATGCTTATAACCAACATATAGCCAATAGAATAACAATAATAGAACATCCATTAAATCCACACATTAACAAGTGCATTTACACATAAAACACAAGAGGAAAAACTCTTATTAACATATGCAAAATCCAACCAAGCTAGGGACTTCCACGTACCACCCGACCATAGATTTGGTTAAACCAAATATTTCTTTCATCTAATCACCCTCGTGCCATATTCCAAGCATGAATGTGGGACTCATAATAGAACCAACAAGGGTTCCTCGGGATTTACCATATATCCACCAAGGGATTCCAAGGCCTAAAACCCTCATCAATACAACCAATCGTTACTGCAATCCCACCGGATCACTAGCCCCTAAACAAGCATGGATGCCTCTGAACCTCTCCACCCAAACTGTGAGGAATTTGTCCATCTTTACCTGTAGGCTTTACTATATGTCCCACCATTCACCGGTCGAGGATTCCTAGACCTAATGAGTGCATGCAAAATCATGCTTTACCGCAATCCCACCTTCACCAGTCCAGGGATTCCTAGGCCTTGTGTTTCTCCCATGAGACCACACCACTTAGTTTTGAAAACCATCCAAAAATTTAGCACAACCAAAACAAGAGAACCCCATCACACCTTGGATATATGGAAATGGAAAGGCAAGGCTAAAAACCATTGTCACACTTGGAAAAAACCATGCCAATGACAACAAGAGAACCAAATACACACATGCATGTACCATGCATGCCAAAACTAGCAAGGAAATCATACATGCAACTCAATTCCTGCATGTAATCCCGTTGTAGCTGCTTGAATCTCTCTTTTCCTTGCTTGATCCTTGCTTCCTCTTGTTTACTTGTCCTTCATTTGCTTTCTTTCCCCAAATGCTAGAATGCTCCAAGAATACTCTGTGTGCAATAGCACGAGAGAGAGAGAGAGAAAATAGAGAGAGAGCTCGATAACTGAACTGGCAAAAGGTTGTGAACTGATCCTCAGAAACCTTTTTATCAATGAGGCCTCGATTTTCTTCAATTTCCATTATTTTTTCATTTTCCTCCCCACAGGCAACCTGTGACCTTTCACCTTATTTTTCTTCTAATTTCTATTATTTTCATAAATAAAATTCGAATTAATGCCATTTTTCTTTTCTAAATCCTTTGCCATTTCCTTTGCCAATTTCCCTAGCCATAATAAACCAAATGAAAACCCACACTAGGATGTTTTGCCCAACATTCAACTTGGAATAAGCATCCCATGACGTTGGTTATTATTTTTGCTTTATTAACTTTATTACATGGATTTTTAACTAGGGATGTTACATGTATGAAGTCCCATCTATGGTATTTCGCCTTATTTCCTCCTGTACCAAATAAAACCATATGCATTCCAACTTCGATAGTTTCCCCCTCCCGTTCACCAAATATTAGTAGCTATTGTTGGGTTGTGTTATATTATTTCCACGACTACCCTATATTAGGTGGGTAGACCTACCTATGGTTTTGTTCATGGATTTCGCACATGGTTTTGGGCATTATGGTTTTCTGTCCATGGTATTTTGTAGATCCGGTCAAGGGAACTACAATCATGTTCTAATCCAAGGTTGATGGATTGGGGTTTATGGATGCTTTGGCATGTATATATATGTATTATAACATTGAAAGGAACATAATGAAAAATCAATCTGGTAGTATTGGTTTTGGGATCCAGGGGAAAATCTTTGTGTATATTTGTTTTATGTTTTATGCTCTCTCCATTGTTTATTTTTTGTTTTTAGAATTCGTAGCAGGCAATTTCTATACAAGGTTAAAACCTACAACTATGCCAGCTCCTAGGAAGGCCTATGAGGGCTAAGTTTACCAAATCATCATCTGAAACAGTAATAACAACTCCTGCAATCTCATCACGAACTTGTGTGAACCTGCTCAGATATTGCTGAATAGTGTCATTCTTTTGCATCTTGATATTTCAAATTTTATCCTTGAGCACCAATTTCCTATGATCACTTCTATTTTGGAACATATCTGTCAGTGCCTACCACATTGAATAAGGAGTTTTTTTCCCATGGAGATTGGTAACAATGTGGTCCCGTACTCCCTCCAAGGTTATTTTACTTACCTTGGCTACATATTTCTTCCACTGAGAAAGGTTTTGGGTATCAGATGCTTGTGGATTTGCAACATATGTCTTGATGTATTCTAGCAATCCATTGTCATCCAATATCGCCTCCATGCGATAAAATTAGAGCTGTCTTCCAAGGCATACTCTAGCCTCAGCCTGTTGAAGGTCATCTTCCCAACTCTATAGATATCATGCTACACTAAACTGCAAATTCGATTTTCCTGAGAAACAACTTCGAAATTCCTGCTCTAATGTGAATATTGATCTAATACCATGTTGAAATTATGTTGTAGATTTGCAACTGCTCATGAAATTTTAATCGAAATCACAAGACACAAACCTACTCTACTAATCTGTGAAATTCAATTCACAATTTAGAACATCAATCACAAACATGCAATGAGAAATAACACACATGCACACAATATTTTTTTCCAGGGGAAATCAATATGCTAAAAATCCCAATGTCTGTCTGCATTACTCTGATGAATAGAGATGTATTACAATTGCTTTGGTCAACTGAGCACAACCTACAAGTGAATAACCTATCTCTTTGCTCATTGAGAATATCTGACCTAGACTTAAGTCAATTTCTGCCTCTTCTGGAGCCCCTATTTCCTTGCACAATTCCTTGAGAAATTAGGCCCCTATTATTTAGGAAATTTCTAAAATTAGTTACGCAATTCCCAAGGTTGACCATTTGATTGCATGCAACACCTTTACACTCAAGACTAGTCTACAACTGATGTTACACTACCTTGGAATCTCCACTACAACTGGGGAACTCTAATTCTTTGCTGCACTACCTATTTTGGGCTGATTGATCAGTTAACTGGATGAGCACTGAGTTTGACTGAATCCCACTGTACAACTGACCTTCCACTAGTTCCTCCAACAATTAGAACTAGTTTAACTGAAAACAACTTGAAATAACAGACCTTTATTTCTACAAATTAGCAATCACACATGCTTAATTGAACTCTAACTCCTCCAACTTGAATTTACTGAGTAAACTAGGTGACACAAGCCATGTGACACAAGTTAACTGCACCCAAGTTGTCCGTTGATGTGGAAATTCAATTTTTCTCAATTTAATTAAGGTAAAATCAAATTGATAATTTCTTGCTGCATTTTTCAGCATGGTAAATGTTGCAACTTGACAGGATGGGACCTAAGGCATAATGAAATGGTATGAAGAAGGTAAAAATTGCAATGGAAAGATTGAGAGGAGTCCTAATCCTATATGCTAGGCTCCAAAGTATACCTCAAGTCACTAGTGTATTAGGTGCAAAATCCATATCCTTGCTCAATAATGAATTACAATTTTCTTACAAAAGCATTGCTAACATGATAAAAATAAGTGACAATATCCCCAAAAAGAAAATATTTAAGAAGAAGATACATGGTCAATGTGGAAAGATAAATTTTGAACCATTTCCCCTGTATAAAAAGAAAATGAGAAAATTTGTAGAGAAACCCTCTTCTTGTCAAATCCCGGGAGTATCAGGCCACTAATTATGATTCTGTCACCACCAAATTGAGTTCTTGACCTCCTTTTTCATTTCATATTATTTTTTATTGCATTTCCTTGAAAATTGAGTGTGTGGGAGCTCCTTTTCAAGTTAACTCACGCTCCAACATTTTGTCCCAAGCTTGCATGAGAGTTGAAGGGAGTTTCAATGCTTCCCACTAAGGTAAAAAAAGCATTGCAACTCTCATAAATGCCAAAATAAGAGCATCAAAGCACAAAATTTGCATACTTAAGATAGGTCAAACATGTTTTGACTCTTTACTTGTCATATGGGTAAATTTTGATGTTTCCTTGATGGGTTTTGTAGGGTTTGCATCATGATTGAGTGGAGAGAGAGAGAGAGTTTTAGGATTCAAACCATGAAGACTCAATTTTCATTATTGGAGAGGATCATCTAGTGGTGTGATTCTGTGGAGCAGGGCTTCAAAGTTCAAAATCTCGTGTTGACAATAGATGTGGAAGACATATACTTTCTAATGGGCCTTTCGAGGTGAGGGACACTAGTGATGGTTTTCAAAGGAAGATTTGTAGGGGATAGGTCGGTGGATGACTTCATTGCTAAGTATTGTGTTCCTACTACTTGAAAAGAAAGTGGGAAGTTATTGATTAAGTACATTATGGACCTCTCATTTCACACGATCTTGTTCACTATGACCCTAATGGAAAGTTATTTGAGTCCACACTTTCCTTCCAAAAGCCAATTTGACATTTTTTTATGGTACATGGCCCCTATTTTATTCAACTGGTGTGAGGGTATGCTAGCAGACCTAAAGGATCAGTTATTGCCACCATGGTGAGGGAGGACTAAGCCCCATATGAATTTGTGGACTAATTTGATGGCCATGTTAGGATGAAGTGCACAAATATGGGTATATGATTTCGATTAATTAGATTGACTTGATGTGCAATTGTTAGTGATTGATGGTTATGCATACACTTGGACTGATTTCCACTATGATACCAACTTAGTCTTGCCCCTTGGTGAGCAATGATGAGATCTTGGTGAGTACATGCGTTTTTATGTATTTGTATTTTTAATGTATTCTAGAAGTTTTTAAAATGTTTTTGGTGGTAAAATGCACTAATCATGAACTTGTTTCTTTGACATAGATGTTGTGTTTCAAAGATTTGAGGGAGAGTCTCCTTATGTATGTTGGGGAGCATTAATAAAGGTTGAGTCATTGGAAAAGTGCATGGATCTAGAGAAATATGAGGATGATGACTGCAACAAGCTAAGATAAGTGAAATGGAATATCAAGGGCCATACCATTGGTGTACCTTTCACTCGATTGGATGATGTTCCGCGACACATGGAACACCATATTATGGGGGTGTCTAACAAGATGGTTTTCCTTATTTGTTGTGTTGCCAAGATGGCTATTTGTTATCAAACTCACTAGGAATTAGATGACGATTAGTCATAGGATACCTTTTCTTATTGGATGTACTCCCTTCAGGGAATCTATAGACATTAGTGTTTAGTTATGGGCTTATGAGTCTCAGAATGCATGTCCAATTTTGGCACTATACAAATTTTATATGTTTTATGATGATGTATGGAGACTGCTTTCTATATATACATATTTTTTTTGTCTTGTTACTTATGCATGCTTATAATGATGATGCAAGTGGTCCCATGTTTGTTAGGTACATGCATGTTTAGTTACTTGATTTTATAAGTGTTACATATGCCATTTGAATACATAGTTAGCCAATGAATAAGCAAAAGTATTATAACTCCTATGGACATATAAATGATGTATTCAAATGAAAACTCAAGAAGACATACCCTTAGATAACGACAAAATAATACAAGATGTTTGGCATGGTAGGCATGATTTCATTGCGGTACTACAAGCTGGGAGTCTAGATTGACCACCAACAGACAAAATGCTTAGAGGTATGGCCTCGGTTAATATTTTAATGAAGACATTCTTTTCCGCAATGTTGTTGGTGGAAGGGCCTAGAAAGATGCTCACTGAACTCACAAATTCGTTAGTGGGTCAAAAGATTACTTAAGTGGCATAAGCAATGTTCCATGAACTATGGAGGGCGCCATTGAGATATCCTACATAAATTGAGGAGGATAATGACATGCAAACTGAGTACCAAGAATGATAAGAAATGTATCAAAACATATCACACATGCAGAAAAGAGAAATATCATACACTAAATACATATATACAAGGTACCGCACATAATGGCCTAGGTATAATACTTCTTCAAGATCTCGTTTCAGGGCTCAAGGAGGATGCTTCCATTGTAATTGATTAATGCATATGCCCACTTCTTGAGTGCATGTTTAACAATGTGGGGACCATGCCAATGGGGTTCCAACTTTCTTGCACCTAGTTTGTCATGACTTTGATCATAAACCAAGGCCAAGTCAACTTCAAAAAACACATGAGGTTGAAAAGACTTGTCATATTGTTGACTTATTTCTTATGAGCCTTGTTGGCTAGTTTAGTATCACAACATTTTTAATCGAGTTGGGCCAAATAAAGGAGGAATTCTCCCTTGGAATAAGTATTAGATAAGTTCAATGACTAGTTCCAATGATGGTATTCACATTCAATTTGCAACATTGATTCAACGCTGTAAACGAGTTGGACAAGAGTAAATCCCATAGAGATCTTGGCCAAGGTTCGATAAACCTAGAGTGCCAAAAAGATCATTAGATGCCAATTACTCTTGTGGTTCCCTACTATGCTTTGGATCATGGTTTCCAAGACATGATTGATGGGCTCGACCTAACTGTTGGCTTGAGGGCAGTAGGGAGTGGAGTTCTCATGGTGGAACCCCAACTTGGCTGCTAATTCAGTCATCACTTTGTTGCAAAACTGAGAGCCATGGTTAGTTACTATCTACTTGGGAACACCAAACCTAGCAATGATGTGGTTAAATATGAAAAGTAACATGGTGGCGCCATCATTTGAGAAGGTAGGCATAGCTTTAGCCCACTAGTGAAGTAGTCAAAAACCACAATGATGTATTTATGGCCATTTGTGGAGGTAAGCTTACATTGCATGAAGTCAATACCCCATTTGGAAAAGGGGCCAATAACAGCCATAGGATGAAGGAGAGCAGATTGAGCATGCATTTTACGAGTGAAGGTTTGAAAGGGATGAAACTTTTGAATTGTAGTCATACAATATTTGAAGATCGATGGCCAAAAGTAACCAACACAATATTTTTTGAATAATGGCTAACCTAGAAAGACGATCACCACATGCTCCCACGTGGAAATAATTTAGGATGTGTTCGACTTATTCATCAGTTAAGCATTGAAATAACACTAATTCGACCATGTGGTGATAAAGGGTGTCTCCAAGGATGAGGTATTGTTCGCTGTTCTGGTGTATGCACCAATGGTCATCGCAAGAAAACTAAGGCCAAAGGTGTTGATTTTGGAGATACAGAAATATATCTCCATGCTATGAATTAATTGAGATGATAAGGAACAAAGACTCAAAAGGGAACAAATAAATAACTATTATTCCATCACCAACTCGAGGAAAGTTAGATAACATTTATGTGAAAACCAAAGATTTCTTGGATTTTAAGGCTATAAAATCCAAATCAAACTCTTGCAAGAT
The DNA here is from genome assembly GCA_000404065.3 of Pinus taeda. NCBI lineage: Eukaryota > Viridiplantae > Streptophyta > Pinopsida > Pinales > Pinaceae > Pinus > Pinus taeda. The sequence continues at coordinate 171,713 of APFE030145313.1, read as the reverse complement.
AACTATCCACTTGGAATACTTGTTCCCATTGGTTTGTTGACCAAGAAAATGTTTCATGGGATTGGAGTCAACGATCATGAACAATGTAAACTTTGAAACGAGATCTATAAACTCAAAACATGAACTCTAGCCAAAAAACCCCTATAAAACATAAAAAAATGCTAAAAACGAAAAGTGTTGATGTTGAGATAACACTTTTTTTTTTTAGGGTAAATTTTCAACATGTTTTAAAAATGGCAGTGAAAACCAATTTTTCATGCAAAAATTGTGCAAAAAACACCCTTAAAACGAAAAGTGTTGATGCTGAAATAACACTTTTTTTCTTTTAGGGTAAATTTTCAACATGTTTTAAAAATGGTAGTGAAAACCAATTTTTTGTGCAAAAACTGTGCAAAAAGCACCCCTAAAACGAAAAGTGTTGATGCTGGAATAACACTTTTTTTTTTTTCGAGGGTAAATTTTCAACATTTTGAAATAATGACGTATAATATTTTATCATGACTCTGAAAAAAATGAAAATTTCAAAGAATAATGAAGACATAAAATTAAAAATAAAAACAATGGAAAAAAATAAAAAATAAATTAAAAAAACGTAAATAAAAATATATATTATAAACAAACATAAAATAAAAAAAAAAAATCAAATATTATAGAAAATACAAAAAATCAATCATAAAAATGTTAAAAAAAGAAAGAAAATTAACCTATAAAAGATAAGAATTAAAAAACTAGAAAAAAAGAAAAAAAGAAGAAGAGGATAAATAATAAGAAAAACATATTTAAAAAAAAATATGTAGTTTATTATTATTATTATTATTTATTTTTTTTTTTTTTTTGTTCGTAAACAAACCATATTAAAAAAATAGAAAATTAGCAAAAAAATATAAAAATAAAAATACTGAAATTAAGATTAAAAAAAAAGGAAAAAGAAAAAAAAAGCAATTTAAAATTTTAAAAAATATATATATTTTTCAAATTACAAAAAAAAAAAATGAAAAAACATTATAATATTATATATATATATATATATATATATATATATATATTATATATATATATATATATTTCTTAGGAGCTATCTTAGAGAGGTGTAAGAGATTCTTTTGTCTTTGACGAATGTACTGCCTTTTTTTCCTATTTTTATCTTGCCCATTTTAAGTGATTCATCAACATCTTCCTTAATTTCTCTCCTCGCTCTTTTACAATCTTGGTCATACCATGGGTTAGTTTTGCTATTTCTTTTACTATTTTAAACTTCAATTGAGAACTTGTTAATAGAATGTGAGAGGGTTATAGTAAAATTATGATAGAGGTCTTCTGTGTTGTTTATACTAGATAAAGGACTCAAATTAGTTTTTAATTCATTTAGAAAGAGATCATTTTTATTTCTATCAAATATTAAGTTCTTTTGGCTATAAGGATTATTTTCTATGGGATCTCTATACATGACAAAATTGAGAGTTATAAGTAAAAGCCTATGATCAGAGTCAGGCTCATGGTCGTTTAAAATGTCAAACTTTATTATTTTGTTGTATAAAGGGAGATCGGAAATAACGTAGTCTACCACGCTGCTACCAAGCCCATGGATGCAGGTCATCTGGCTAGAATTGGGCCACTTCGTTAGACTGTTGCAAATTATGAGATCCTGAGCACTACAGAGCTTGACTAGCTTCGACCCAAAGAAATTCTCCCCGAGGTCTTTAGAGCTCCTTTTGTACCTACTAGCTAGAGTGGGGTCTTCGTCTAACCAAAGAAGATTAGGCTTGGAGTGATTGCTTAGAATAATAGCTTGGTTACTTGAAGTTCGAGAATTAAAGTCACCTATTAAAAGGATATTACCCTCATTCCTTAGACTAGAAATATCACTCTAAACCATTGTAAGGACTATTTTTATCTAGATTCTTCTTCTTATAGAAGTTAGAATTGATTGGGGGAAAATAACATATTGCTATGTAGGCCTTTTTATTATTAATGTCACTATTCTTTATCTAACTATATTGGTTGTAAGGGTCATTTTTATAAATCCTAGCATGGGGGAGATGTTCTTCTTAATGTAACAAGCTATTCCCTTGATGCCTCTATGGGAGGATCGCTTGTTCCAGGTAGACCATAGCATAAAGCCATCTATGTTAGAGACCTTACATTTTTCGTGCTCCCAAGTTTCAACAAGCAAAATAATATCAACATCATTTGAGATCCAACTTAGCTTGGGCCCTTTATTCCATGGAAAACCCCGACAGTTCCAAGAGAGAATTTGGAGCATGTTGAATTGCTATTTGTTACTATCTTTTTGGTTTCTATCCCGAATAAAGGCTTTTCTATTTTTGATTATTGCCCATTTTCCTTCCTTTCTAGTTTCTTTTACCTTTTGAACCTCCTTTCTTAATTCTGCTTGATCTTCTGGAATGATATCTTCATTTATAAATATTCCCGTTCTTTTTAGACTTGAGGTTTTACTAAGTATGTCATACTTATGATCAGTAGAGCTCACCTTTATTCAGATCAGCCTTCCTTTATTCTCGGTTGATTTCCCCAACCTTGTTGCTTCTGTGAGACACATTGTTTCAATTTGTAATCTATTATGTAATTCTGTCTGGGCTATGGCTAAAGTATCTTCATCTACCTCCTCTTTTAAACTGAAGATTATAAGGTTCATGGCCCTTTTGTTACGCTCGTGGTCTAAGTCTATTAATTTTTTCATTTCATTTTTAATTGGTTTGATATCTAATTTACCTACCACACTATTTAGGGTGAGGCGACTATTAACTTTTTCTTCTAGTACTTTAATCATGTCTTTCATTTTAAGACTCTCTAAAGTATCAACATATCCTTGCTGGGATGTTTGGTTAGTATCTTGGTTTTGTTTTTCTATAACCTGCAACCTAGTCTCCATTGCCTCCATTTTATTCTCTAATAGTTCTATTTTATTTTCTATTTGTTTTTGGATCGTGTTTTCAAGAGATGCAAATTTATTTTCCAACATGGCTTCTGACTATGTTTGTAGTTTTGCTTCTCTTTCTTCTCTATGTTTCTCTAAAGACTCTATATACTCATAAAGGCCTTGTAGAGTAACTGTGCTAGGTCTGCCTTTGGTGATCCTTGGTCGCTGTGGTGAAATATTCATACTTGAAAATATATGAGCAAATATGTATTAGAAAAAGATAAGGAATGTGAGCACCTAATATCAGCAAACTTAACGGCAGAACCTGATGGCAGATCACACGTGCCCACCGCAGCTCGCAGCCCAAGCCTTCAAAACCACGAAATGTATCAAACTTCCTACCTTTCAAATGTGCTTCCAATCCCGATCCTTGCATTGTTTATAATAAGTTATCCTTTAACGTTGCAACTTCTCACTATTTATATATAAGATTCCAGATCCGAAGACATCGCACTGTTTATAAATTCCAGATATATAGACTGTGTATATCGAATTATTTGTATATAAGATTCCAGATCCGAAGACCTCGCACTGTTCATATGAGATAGATTATATGAGACTGAAGACCTCGCACTGTTTATATGAGAGATTATATGAGACCAAAGACCTCGCATTGTTTATATGAGACCGAATTATATGAGATCCGAAGACCGAAGACCTGTTTATCACCTTCGCACTGTTTATATGAGATCTGAAGACCAAAGACCTGTTTATCACCTTCGCATTGTTTAAATGAGATCCGAAGGCCGAAGACCGAATTTATCACCTTTGCACTGTTTATATGAGATCAAATTATATATATATTTGATTTGAAAAAAAAAAGAAACAACAAAAAAAGAAACAACATTTAAATTTTTTATAAAACTATCTGTTTTCGATTTTAAAAAAAGCATT
>APFE030145313.1:146617-167189 GCA_000404065.3 Pinus taeda | reverse complement strand
TAATTATTCTTCATGGGTTTAACTATAAATTACTTAACAAAGGTGGTTTATTAGGTAATTTTTCACAGTGAAAGAAATTTTACTATGGTAAAATTGGCTTTACATGGTGTACTTCGATCCATCTAGTAAATTAGGCTAGATGATCAATTTTTTGGTGATAACAAATTGCCCCCTAATGTATGAATGTTAGGAGAAAAACATATGACCGAAGTACGTTGTAAAGACACAATCACTAGACAACACAGGGGAGTCACAGAGAGAGAGACGAATGAAGCTAAATTGAAAGAGGATATGGACAAAAGGGAATGATTAGATCCTCTCTATTTAAAAGAGAGTGACAAATATGATTCTCTGTTTCATGTGTCATGCACTAGACTAGGACTAACAACTGTAAGTTTTAGTGAAGGCCATGAGTAGAAGGAAATTGGAAAATGCATTTTGAGGTGCTGTTGAAAGAAGGAAAGTAGGATCCGATTGAAGAATATGTTGTTGCATATGAAGTAGGAATAAAAATGTATGATTAAGGAATATTCTGTTAAAGATTTAATTGATAGTCCTACTATGGAAAGTTGAGAAGCAACATCTGTTGTCTAGAATACCATGGAGGCTTGTTTTTGATTATGCACATGTGAAAATATTATTGATTGGGGTTGTGTTTGTACAGGTGAATCTCTTGAAGGTGTTCATAGCATTCTGGTTACCAATCAGTTTGATTGGGAAAGATTGGTTATCCTTGATCTGTTGGATCAAGGGGTGTTGAGGCTTTGTGAGTAAAGCATTGCCTGGGAAGACATTTGGCCGACACTCTGTGTTGATGTTTGGGTCCTGAAGCTGGAAAGATGGTGTTGGTTATTGAGTTCTATTTTGGATACACACCATGATTTTTGGGTTGATGGTTAGAAAGTAAGCCTCATGGTACATAAAGGGGATGAAATCTTGAGTCTGTCTTAGTCCCACCTAGATAGATTTCCTTGGTCAGGAATCTAGTCCATGGCATTGCGGTGCCTAAACTGTTGAGTGACTGTTTGGATAGATTGCCCTTATCAGAAATCTAATCCATGGCATTGCGATGCCTAAGGTTCTTCAGGGTTCATATAGTTTGAGATATTCCATTCTATTTGTACATTGTGAATACCTCCCTAGTTAAGAGGGATTGTTGGAAAATGTAACTTTGTTCGGTCTTCAATAATGTACTTGAGTCATCATGTAATGTAATTGTCGAAAGAATAAAGAAAATAATTATTATTATTATTATTGTGACTTATTAAAGCATGGGTTTCATGCTTGGGTCACCATGTTTTAGGTCAAAGTCCCCATTGAGGACTTATAGGATTTATTATGAGTCTATAGAGTCATTGTACATTTAAAGAGACCCTTCTTGGGCTTTTGAATTATGTAAAAAGGTTAAGTATTGAGTCAAATATGAATTATGTGACCTCCACACCATGTCGGCTTAGAAGAAGATCAATTCGTCCTATGGACCCTATTCGACCCCACATTGATCCTGGTGGATATTGGTGGCCACCCACCTATTCCACTTGGACCTACACCACTGTTTCTTTCAGTTTTTCAGTTTCCTTATTTGTAGCACAATTTACTATTTTTGACAGGTTTTTCGGGTATTGAACTTCCTGAGTCGTTTTGAGGCCCTAAACGATGTTTTTTGGGAAAATTGGTTGCAACATGGATCCGTGGACCGACGTTTCTCATCCTAAAGTTGTAATCCTCGGATAGATATTTCTAATAAAGTATTGTGCGCGTCAAACGAAGATCATATGCCAAGGTTACGACCCCAGGAAGTTAATGTACCAAGCTACCCAAAACGGGGCCCATAGTTTGGCGCTTCATCTCCTAGGGTTAGGTTTTTGGATGTTTAGGGTTTTCCATTGTTTCTCAACAATAAATAGGCCTTCGAGACTCATTGTAAGACAGTTCAGAGGCATGTAGCCGCCACATCTCTTCTCAGAGATAAGCTACCATCGCTCGAGCTAGTTTATTTCCATTTCTGTTTGTAAGTGTATTTCAATATTTTACATCAATGTAATGAAGTATTATTTCTGTTGCATCTCCGTATTTATGGTCATATTTGTAATTTGTTGCATTCCTGTTTAAATCTGGATCAGTGGTATCAGAGCGATTTTCTCTTTCTCTGTTTTTCTTTGTATGTCCCCAACGAGGTCGGGGTATAAAGAGTTAGGGCTTGAACTGGTCGAACCTTTGCAAGACCAGTCTCACAAATCCCGATGGTCTCCCATGGCGGATGAAAAGAAAGATGAGGAGGTAGGAGATCCTATCAAAATCTTGCTCGAAGAGGCCCTCGAGTGACAAAGAAACACGATGATGGACAACTTTTCTCAGATCCTTCAGTGGCTACCCAGGGGCGACACATCTACTTCTAGCAGCTACTCTGGAAGCTCCACACCCTTTAAGGTACAAGTTAACTTTGACATTCCCATATTTGAGGGTCATATAGACGCAGACACTGTAGATAAATGGTTAAATATGCTAGAAGGGTATTTTTCTGTCCATGATTTTTATGATTGGGAAAAGATTACTTTCGCTCTTCTCAAAGCTGCCCCCCACGTCAAGGACTAGTGGGAAACCTACTGTGAGAAAAAGGATGAAAGTACGACATCATTGTTTTCATCCGCACCCACTTGGAATTCATTCCAGAAGGCCATCAAGGAGCAATACTACCCTGTCAAAAGCTATGAGTATAAATACATAAAGTGGACCATGCTGCGGCAGGGAAGGGACCAGGACGTGCCGAAGTTTACCAATATTTTTCATACCCTTCGCACAAAGTTGGGTATCAAGGATTCCGAGCTGAATTTGGTACTCAAATACTGTGCTGCCTACATAGGTACATCCAGGATGAGATGGAGTTCTTGGAAATCAACTCGCTTGGCATGGTGTATCGATACACTATCAAGATTGAGTAGAAGTTTAAACAGAAGAAGCGAGATTTTGGATTTGCGAATCTGAAGCAAGGGAAAGGTGCCCCCAAATCGCTGAACAAAGGGCAAAGCCAAGGCAGGGTGGCCCAAGACAACCCGCCAAAACTGCAAGAAAATAACAACACCACGAAGCCGAAGAAGGACAGGGAAAAATGGTGTGAGTTCCATAAGAGCTCCACTCACACCACAAGTAAGTGTTGGGCCAAGCAGTCACTGGTGGCCAAGCTAAAGTCTTCAGAATCAGATGAATGTTCCGACTCTGAGTCAGAACTCTATAAGGGGAATGACAAATGGAAACAGATTATCAATGCGGAGCCCAATGCCATCGTTGCCACCATGAAGATCCAGAAGGAGGAACCTGAAGATCCAGAGGAGGAGGAGTGCCTCTTCCACTCCCGGATGTGGGTAAAGGGTTCCCCGCTACAATTCATTGTCGATAGCAAGAGACAAAACAACCTTATTTCGGCAGAGGTCATGAAGTGGCTGGGCTTACCGACCATAACACATCCACAACTGTACACCATCGAGTGGCTTCACCAAGGATGAGATCTTCACATGAGCTAACAATGTCACCTTCCATACAAAACCAAGCCCTTCACGAATGAGGTATTGTGTGACATTGCTCCCCTTGATGTTTGTGATGTATTATTAGGCCAACTATACTTGTGGAAGCAACATGCTGTGTAGGAATCCAGGCCTTGTGCTATTATTGTTACTTTGGGAAATAAGTTGTACAGGATACCGAAGGTAACACAACCTACCGCCATCTCTTTGGTTACTACAAAAGAATGCAGTAAGCTCATTTCCAAAACTGAGAAATTTGTTTTCCTGATGATACGCCCTCAAGGAAAGAAGAAGACGGTGGCCATGACCTCCAAACATGGCCCCTCTGCACGATAACAACCGATGAACAAGGTCGTGGAGGAGTACGAGGACATCTTCACCTCCCCCGCAGGGGTGCATCAACACTGCCAGGTCAAGCACTCCATTGATCTAAACCCAGGTGCACCACTGCCCAATGGACTAATCTATCGGTGCTCCATTATGGAGAATGAAAAAATCAAGAGGCAGATTCAGGAACTGTTGCAAAAAGGTCACATCTGACTGAGTTCATCGCCCTGTGGAAGCCCGATTGTGTTGGTACAAAAGAAGGATGGGACTTGGAGACTTTGTATTGACTATCAGGTGCTGAATGAGATCGTTTTCTGGAATAGGTACCTGATCCCACGAATTGATGACCTTATGGATCCAGTGAAGGGGGAAAATATTTCAGCAAGATCGACTTGAAGTTAGGATATCACCAGGTACCAATCAGAACCTCCGATGTGTGGAAGACTGCCTTCAAATCCAAGGAGGGCCTTTTCGAATGGGTTGACGAATGCTCCTGCAACCTTCATGAGGCTGATGGATGACATCTTGTAGCCATTCAACAACTCATTTTTAGTGGTATACTTGGATCACATCATGATCTTCAACCAGAGTTGGGAAGAGCACCTCCATCACATCCAACAACTTCTCCAAACACTGCAGCAACACAAGCTATATGCCAATTTGGAGAAATGCACTTTTGGAATGACCCAAGTTCAGTATCTGGAATACATTATTGATGAACGGGAGGTGCATGTGGATCTAGCCAAGATCCAAGTAATTTAGGCTTGGCTAGCTCCAACCACTTTGACAGAGTTCTGCAGCTTTTTGGGTCTTGCTAATTTCTACCACAGGAATGTGTTGGGATTCTCTCATATCACTTAGCCCTTGAGTCAAGTCACCAAGGGAGGAGCGAAAGAAAAATTCTTTTGGTCTGAATCTCAATAGAAGGCATTCATAGAGTCAAAACATCGCCTCTGCTCGGCACTAGTGCTTGCATTACTAGACTTGGAACAACCATTTGAGGTCGAGACAGATGCCTCTGACTATGCTATTGGGGCAGTCCTTACTCAACATGGCCATCCAGTGGCATATCATAGTGAGACACTTTCAAACATAGTATGGAAGTATCCCACTTATGACAAAGAGATGTATTCCATTGTGCAGGCCTACCAACAATGGAAGCATTACATTTTGGGGAAGGAAACAATCATCCACATAGATCACCAGCCCCTGCAGTTCATACAGATGTAAGGGAAGTTGCAGAATGATCGCCATCAGAAGTGGTCCACATACTTGCAACAGTTCCATTTGAATATCAATTATAAGAAGGTTAGCACCAATAATGTTTTAGATTGCCTCAACCGACCACCAATCATGGCGTTAACCACCGTGCTCAATTCTTGTGGGCACGAGACTTCTGATTGGCCACTTCTATACAAAAGCGACCCAGAATTCGGCCACACATACCAGACATTCTTGGAGGGTCATCATGTTCTATATTTTCACCTCCAGGATGCCTTGTTATGCCACCTGGGTCACCTTTTTGTTCCTTCAAGCGAGCGTGCCAAGATGATTTGGGAAGCGCACTATAGTTGGGTTGTTGGGCATTTTGGGGTTGAGAAAACGGTGGCAGTATTGCAGAAGTATTTATATTGGCTGAATCTTCGACAAGATGTTGGGAAGTACATCAAATCCTGCACTGCCTGCGCCATTACAAAACCAACCATCAAGAAGCAAGGCCTTTATACTCTACTACCTACCCTAGTCGACCTTGGGAATCCATCTCCATGGATTACATGTTGGGCCTTCTCTCTACTAAGCATGGAAACGACTGTGTTTTAGTGGTCATCGACAAATTCTTGAAGATGGCCATTATGGCGGCCTGGAAGAAGAGTATCACAACAAAAGCCACTACTAAACTCTTCTTTGAACGAGTGTGGGTACACTTTGGGATCCCACAATCTATCATCTCAGATCGGGACAAAAGGTCCCTTAGTGCATTTTGGTCCAGTATCTGGTTGATGTTGGACACCAAGCTCACTAAGTCCACAACTTTCCATCCCCAAGTTGATATCCAGAAAGAGGTCATCAACAGGATGATCGTTAACATTCTGCGCATTTACAACTCAAACCATCCATGCACATGGGATGAGAACCTCCCCTATGTCTAGCACAACTATAACCAGGCTCTCCACAACTTAACTAGCCACAACCCCTTTCAGGTGGGCTAGGGATTCCAGCCACTATGTCCCATTGATATGGCCATGCCATTTGCAGCTACTCAGGCAGATTTGGCTCATGTCCAGTTCGAAATTGATAAGGCAAACAACTTCATTGAGCACATCAAACATATCTGCCAATAGGTAAATGACATTATGGAGAAATCAAATTCTAAATACAAGCATCGACATGATCAACATCGGGTGCCACACAAGTTTCAGGTGGGTGATAAAGTCTGGTTGCATTTGCAAAAGGAATGCCTTACCAGAGCTTATTGGAAACTCAGACCACTCTGATATGGTCCATACACCATTACCAAGGTTGTGGGAGACAATGCATTTGAGCTCAGTATTCCTCCATTCCTTGGCCTGCACCCAGTGTTCAATGTGGACTACCTTCGACCATACTTCCCACCATTGCTAGACACATTAGACATTGCAGAACAACTCAAATCTACAGAGTTAAATCCAGATTGCATGAAACATGCCACAACTGATTGGATTATGGACATGTAGAGCAAGAACAACCGACATCAAAGGATCTAAATATATCGAGTTGTCAAAGCAGACCAACTCCTTCACAAGGGCAAGTGGCTCACCAGGGACCAAGTTTAGCAGAAGTTTCCTCATCTCATGGAGGAACTCAATGCAATGGGGACCATTGCTTCCTAAGGGGTGAGGAATGATCCAGGTGGATATTGGTGGCCACTTGCTTATCCAAATTGGACCTCCACCATTGTTTCTTTCAGTTTCCTTATTTGTAGCACAATTTACTATTTTTGGTAGTTTTTTGGGTCTTGAACTTCTGGAGCCGTTTTGAGGCCCTAAATGACGTTTTTTTGGGAAAAATGGGAGCAAAATGTTGAAAAGTGTGCAACAAGAAATGCTTATTGAGAATGCACCAAGATGATGGAGCTTAGTGGAAAGGAGTCGCCTTCACTAAGCGGTCTCGCAGGCAAGTCTATGAGTTGCAGGATGCTGTTTATGGATGATTGGTTATGTTGGGAAAAAATAGATAGACTTCTATTTTTTGGATCACAACGGTGTGATCAAAGTCTATTTTTAGACTGTCAGCTAAAAATAGAAATAGTCAAATATTATTAGCCCTTAGTAATATTTGGACTCTAAACTTTATCTTATTCTCTTGGAGCACTTTAGTTGGAGCTACAGATGTGGCACATGCAACTGCCTGAAGGAATCACATGGTTTCCTATGGGTTGACTGAGCTATTGCATGAAGGACTTCAGTTAGAACTCAAGTGGTTGAGTTCTGTGGAGTTAGATGAGCAGTTAATGGAGTTGTGTTCAGTTTGACTTAGTTGAACTAGTTGTATTTAGTCTAACTGGCTAATAGACTAAGTGATGAGTTGTGTGAATTAGTTATTAATTAATTCACTAATTATTAACTCAGAATGCAACTGAAGAATACATCAGTTAACTCTGTGCATGGACAGTTCAGTGGAGACAAGTGTTAGAGGTAAGTGAAAGGGTGAGTTGTGACTATCAGTTTTGCATGAGATCTTGCACAATCAATGGATTGAGTATGTCCATGAGAATTGCGCAGTAGATGCCCAATGATATAGCCTATGCTCACGTGATTTCCAGTGTGAGTGATTTTCCAAGGTAAATAGAACTTGGAACGAGTTTGGATTCATTCATTCTCATGCAGGTATTTCGCAGTGGAGGCAGGCAAGCAGCGGGGGAGATTTGGAGATCAGATCTAAGCTGTATTGTGTGTAACAGGTGGAGATAGTACTAAGCACTTGTGAGGAGTATTGTACTATGTATTGTTACATGTTCTCAATCAATATAATATACAGATAGTTGGGGTTTTTAGCGAGATGCTTTCCCCGGGAAAATACTGTGTTGATATGTCTGATTGATGCTTCTATGTGCGCATGTTATTGTTTCTGCTTCTGTAAATTGATGATCAACGTAGAGGAGGTTATGTATTATGCATGTATTCCGCAATAGTGTATAATTGGGATAATCTCTGTGAATATGTGTCATATTATTCAAAATTTCTACACAAAATGGGTCCATGGACTAATGTTTCTAAATCTAAAGTTTTAGTCGTCTAATAGATCTTTCTAACGAGGTATTGTGTTCGTCAAACATAGATCGTATGCCAAAGTTATGACCCCAGGAAGTTGATGTACCAGGTTACCCAAAATAGGGCCCATAGTTTAGCGCTTCATCTCCTAGGGTTAGGTTTTTGGATGTTTACGGTTTCCCATTGTTCCTCAACAATAAAGAGGCCTTCGAGCCTCATTGTAAGATAGTTCAGAGGCATGTAGCCGCCACATCTCATCTCAGAGATAAGCTACCATCGCCCGAGCTAGTTTATTTCCATTTCTGTTTGTAAGCGCATTTCAATATTTTACATCAATAAAATGAAGTATTATTTCTGTTTCATCTCTGTATTTATGGTCATATCTGTAATTTGTTGCATTCCTATTTAAATCCGGATCACACATGAAGCCTATAAAATGAAGCTCATCAAATTCGTTTAGAGCATCATTCTCTCATGCAAGTTTGAAATCTCTTGTAGTTGGAAAAAGTGTGAAGTTCTCTTGTAGTTGGGAAAGAGTGCAAATTCTGTTGTTGGGAAGCCAAAGTGAATGTAAGTTTGGGGAAGTATAAGGAGAAAGGAAAAATCAAAGTTTTGGTGCCTCTCTCTCTCTCTTTCATGGTCTGGATTGGGAGATCGAAGTCTCCTAAGTCTCACTGTTGTCGGAAGTTGCTACCTAGTCGAAGTTGTTGGAAGGGGTTGAAGATCTAGGAGGCTGACTTGGTGTGGAGGGTAGTTCCGGTCTTGGTCTAGAGTGAATAGTCTCAAAGAATACTATTGAAAGGAAGAAAAATCTTGACTGGGTTTTCCCCTCGAGAGGGGTTTTGCCCTGGCATGTGCCTATATCTTGTGTCTCTTGTTTTGTGATCTTCATACACACATACTATGGTAATAGCTTGATGAAATAAAAGATAAGGAAAAAGTAAAAGAATATAACACACTCACAAGTAATTATCAAGAAATGATAATCAAACCCTAATATAATTACTTTGATTTTCCAACACTAGGGTTTATTGAGTCAAAAGAAAATTTGTCATGTGTCCCATTTGGACTACTTGAAAGAAAAAGAAAAATTGTATTTTGAGTCAAAAGAGTCGTTTTGTCACCCACAAGACCAAGTCATCCCTCTAGATGGATAAGTCAACCAACCCATAAGTTGTGTCTCTTCATATGGTTGAAAAACTATATATTGGCAATTGTGTTACAATTTTGGCAAAAATTCAATTTTTGTGCAAGCAAGAAGAAGATCACTTAAGTAAAAAGGAGAGAAAAAGGTTTTTTTATGCCCTAATTTTTCCACACGTATGAGATTTTTTTGTGATATTTCAGAGCTGATATAGGGCAGAAGTTGCAGGGCTCAAAATTTCAGGAAGAGTCTGAAATTTTAGTAAGTGACCAGAATTAAAAAATTTGACTTTGTTCGATTTGACTTGCTGAAGAAGGATTGAAGGAGGGATGAATTGGGTCTTGTGGGAGTTCTTGGTCTATGTCTTGAGTATTGAATTTCTCACTTTGATCTGATTATATAATAAGAAGAGGAATTTTTTTGGTTTCCCCCTTATGGAGTTTTGGACCTGGCTTGGGAGAGCCTATATATATATATATATATATATAGGCTCTCCAAGCCAGGTCCAAAACTCCATAAGGGGGAAACCAAAAAAATTCCTCTTCTTGTACAATTTGATAATTAATTGATGAAGAAGAACACAACATAATAATAAAAATCCAACAAACGCTCACAAGTAATTATCGTGAAAGAGAAACCTACCCTAATTAGCCATCATATTGATTTCTTAACACTGTATTAGAGCTAAGGTCAAGAGAAGGCAATTTGAAAATCACATATTGTTGGCATTTTTGTTTGAAGACACTCTTACAAAAAGAAGAAAGGCTTGAAGTTCTTACATCACTGAAGGATCTTGAAATTATTATAAAAATAGCTTTGTTTAGATCACTTCAAGAAGATCTGAAGTCTGAAGCATCCAATCAAGGAAGATCGTTCTGAAATATTATCATCTATTCTCTATTTGGAATCTGAGTTCAAGAAGGGGGTATGTTCTGTCTATGACATCCATTTACATAGAAAACCAAAACTTATTGTTTATCTCTAATATATGCATCCACTTGGAAATAATGCTTACATTAGTAAATAGCCCCACGGGGGTAGGAGAGTTGGTAATCACATGGCGGTGAAGTTCGTAGTAAGCGGACTCTGTATTGAAGGTCACGAGTTCAAATCCCCCGGACTTACATTGGTGACGCGTTATAGCGGGCAAGGCGCGAAACCCAGAGGTTATAGTGGTGGCAGCCAGAATCGACCCCGTGTCACGCGAGTTGCGAGGCTGTCCCAGTTGTCGATTCCTCTGACATTAAAAAAAAAAAAAAAAATGCTTACATTAGTAAATAACTAAGATTAATCTCTTGGTTGTTGAGTTTTGTTGATAAATTTTCTCAACAAGCAATTCCTTGTTTGGAATCTGTTGGTTCTCATGAGGACTATTTAAGTGGATTGTAATTTGGATTTGTTGTGTAATATACGATTTGTTTGAGTGGATATGTGCACCATGATTGCTTCTCATATTTCTAATTTTCTATTGGAGCCTCTATGGGCCTGATTCCTTTAAGGGAGGGCCCTTGAAAATGGAATATATCTAAGATTTGAATATTTGTACATACACTAGTATAGATGTGTGACCGTGAAAATGTGTTTTGTGGATTTGTAGATTTGTTTTTACTTTTTTTCTATATGGAGTAACTTCTTTCATCGCAGTCATCTTCAGTTATCTTGATCTCCACTAAACTGATTCACCTTTCCTATAGAGTTTTATGTGATTGCGTGAGTTGACACAAAAGCATACCGCCTGTCAAAGACTTGATCTGTGACCTTTGAAAGTTACCATAATTTGGCTTGTTGCGTAGTTGCTATGTTTGCACAGGAGATTTGAATCCTTGATATGTGTTGTGGCATTATATTCGAAGACACTAAACGACCCTTGAATTTTTCAGCGTTTTTTATGCGGAAAAAGTGTCTCTTGGCCCCTCTTTACGGATGACCTTCTGGCTTCTGTTGGGCGACAGATGTTACTGGAAGTAGTGCCTAGGTAAATAAGGTTGATATATTAAAAAAGCTACTTGTCTCACTAAATGAGGAACCAACGATCAAATTTGAAGGGCTGGTCTTAATTTTATTTGGAAGGGCATATATTTATCTAACCTTTCAAAGATGAAAAGTTATAAAAAAAATTGTATTTCTATTAACAAGTGTATATTAAATAAACTCTTTATAAAAAAATGCCAAAATGAAATGGTGTCCTAAATCTTTAAAATTTAAAAAGTGGCTACATTAAAACACTATAAAATCTGAATAGAATTTAATAAATAGGCAAACATTTTTCTCAAATTCTATTATAAGAAAGGTAAACATATGTTTCTTCTATTCATTAGATAATCATCAAAATTATTTGAGTTTACATCATTGAAAATATAAATCTATTTGCACAATGGAAAAAGTTTTTTTTAGTTTTCATTTGTTTCTAATTTATACTAACTATTTTGTTCAGCTTGAAACAATTTAAAGCAAACCAAAAAAACAAATATATACCTTCAACAACCAAGGGAATTGAACTTTTCTCTTAAAATTTCTCGATCAAATACCACTATCAATAGACTTTCATCTCCATTAAAAACTCCAATATCTATAAATTCAAAAATTTATGTAATTAAAAGGAAAGTTTTCTATATCTAATAGGGAAATATTGCAATATGTAGTACACATGTGCAGCGTTGTTGTTGTAAGGCTTGGTTGGTCATTTTTTGTTTGTTTAAGAATGGTTTTCAAATTTGGTCCTTACAATGAATTCAAGTTTGGTTGATGTCATTTTCTAATAATGTTGTTTCTTTTCCTTGATGTCTTTTTCAAATAATATTGTTTCTTTTCATCAACAATGTCATTTAATTTTTCTATGATTTCAACATCTCCTTAAAAAGCCTTCGTAGCAGTAACTACATGGACACTCAGATGCACAACTTATTTCCTAGATGCCGAATGGAGAGAATGAAGCGAGAGACACAATAGTAGTTGTATGGATAGCTATTGGCATTCTATATCTTTTGGGAAAACCAACCGGAAAAATAAAATTAAGTTGTAGCCTTGTAGGCAGACCAATCTTCAGTTGTGTGGTTATTAATAGAGTCCTAGAGTTTCATTTTGACACTTCTCCTCGGTTCAAAACTCTACATAATTTTATGGGTAGCAAACTTATTATTTCTCATTTTTTTTAGTGTTAATCTGTATGTTTTCAAAAACTAAACAGTTAATAAGGAAAAATGCTTTTTAAGATAAGAGAAGAAATACAGGTTTTAAATAAAGTTTGATTTTACAAATGCTAGGCTTAATAGTAAGCTTGATTATAGTAAGTTCAAATGGTAGCAATGCTAGGCTTTTTTAAGCATTTATCATCTAAAAATAGAAAAGAGATGGTAGTAGTTATTTACAACAATATTAAAAATGTTCGAATCACTAAGCGTAGTTATCACCATCTATTGGGGTAATCTTATAATTGAAAAATCTTGTCTGAATGGTTGGTTGACAAGAAAGAAAACAAAAATTGCAAATTAGGAAAGAAAATAAAGATACAACAGAAAATGTGGCTATGATGTAAAAATGTCAATATTATCGCTTTAATCTATTTTTAAACACAATAAAATTACATCTTTAACTAATTTATTTCATTTATTCCTATAAAATTAAAAATTATTCATTTATTACTATAAAATGAGAATGTATTCATTTATTACTATAAAATAAGAATTTAAATTAATAAAAAGATTACTCTGTCTATATACTAATGTTGGCTAAAAAGAAACCCTAAAGAAAGAACCCTATCGGTATTATTATGCTATCTCAAGATTTCCATGTCCAACATCAAAGTTTCAAAGTAATGATGTCTTCATGGAAAATGTAAGGAACCCTATCAACCTTATTATACTATCTCAAGATATCTATGTGGAACATCAAAGTAATGTCATGAATATGTCCTCATAAAAGTAGGATGGAAGATGTTTTCATAGCGGTAGGATGATCAATACTCGAATATATTCAGCATCCTTGAAGATGTAGTAGATGGTAGTGGTTATTTACAAGATGAAAAAAAGGTTTGTGAATCAGTAAGCGTAGTTATCACTATTTAATGGGGTAGTAACATAATTGAACAATCTTGTGTTAATGGTGGGTTGACAAGAAAGAATAAAATTTTACAAATTAAGGAAGGAAAATAGAGATACCACAAAAAATATAGTATGTGGTTATGATGTGAAAATATCAATACTGTCACTTTAATCTATTTTTAAGCGCGAGACAAGTATGAAAATTATCCTTTTAAATGCTGAATCACATACTTGTTGATGGCCATTGATTGGGACCATGAAATCTCTTTCCTTTATTGATGCTTCAAAAGCTTCATAACTCCCCTTCCAATCCCCTGAAAAAATGAATATATGAAAAAATATGAAGTGAAATACTTCAATGGATTGATTTTTCAGAGTTGAGCAGAGCAAGATGTAATTACAAGCAGAAGTTAATATAAGGAGACACAAATCCACATCAAACCTTCAGGTTGAATGGAAAGATTGAGAGATTATGCTTGATACAGAGTGTAACCTTAATGGTTCTCATTCCGCAGCAATTTCACCGTTTCCTCCTCAGGAAGGGCAAAAAGCCGTCGACTTTTCTCAAAGACTTAGTCCAAAAAATATTCATCGATGACATGATGGAAGATATAAAAGAAATCCAGAGTCTACACATGACTATATAAAGATCAATCAACCATTCCATACATAATAATTTTAATAGGTTCTGCCTAAATCAATGAATTGAATGAAAGGCAAGGGAAATAAAAGTTGAAAAATTAAAACTGAGAGTTAAAAATACCTTGCGAACTTGTGCTACACTCGTCGTAAGGTTGGGATTGGAAAAATCAATGTAGGCAAGATTATCAGACTCAGAATAATCTACCTCAGCCATCGTTAATTCTGTCTTTTGTCATTTGTTTCTTCCAATTCTCCGATACCTTCAAAATATGCCCTCTTCACGGATACCAATACATAGCTACTTCTCCTCAGCTATCAATGAATGCTAAAAGAAACCTTTGTTATCAACGAATGCGAACATAAACCTCATATCATGACTGCTAACTCTATCAGTGTTGTCATTATGACTAATGGCCTGTGAATGGATGAACAACCGCCATTACGTCCCATTGCACGTTCTTGAGTGTTTCCAGAACCTCTTGCAGACTTTAGAGTGTTACACCAATCAGGGAACTAGAAGTTTTTGAAATTTCCTACGAATAGACAACCCTTCATAAGGAATTTTATAATATTGTTTAAATTAAAAGAAAAACCTATAAAAATCAAAATTTAAATTTCTTTTGACTGGTAAATTTCGCTGAGCACTTCTCTGACGTGCTGGAGGGCTTCAGAAGGGGTGTGACGTGTTCAAATTTGAACATTGTGGGGAACCCCATCGACACTGTTAGCGTTGTGATCCAGATATGGAAAAGCAATCAAAATAGGCTTGTAGATTGCGACATTTATTTGGGAGGAATGTCATTGGAAGACAAAATGGGAGATTCTATGTGATCACAATTCCAATGACTATGATGCAGTCGAATCCCAGCAGGAACTACAATATTTCGAAGACAAATTTTCCTCACATGGATGTAGGGGCTACAATGATGCTTGAAATTCATTTTGAGACAAATTTTAAGGGTTAAGCCACTGCAAAATTGGTGTTGAATGGCAACAATAAGGGGGGCGCAGATCTTGTGCAAAGTGAAGTTCTTGCGAGGGGACGGGAACCAAAAAAAGTTCGTTGCATGTGTGGATCAAAATACCTTCAAGTAGTAAGAGGTCATGATCATGCCAGTGGAAGCGAGTGGTCAATTCAACGTGGCCCAGTCAAATGAGTCCATTGAAATGATTATTTTTCATTGAAAACAAAGGGAATATGGGGATACAAGACTACCATCAATGAGAAGGACAAATAGGTCAATGAAATTTTGGTCCAAGGATAACTTGTGACAATGATGATGAGTTCAATATAAAGCCCCTCATATTTTTCCAAAGAAACTATCAGTCATTTATTTGTATTTTTTTTGTTGTTGTTGTTGTTGTAAAAAGTGCAGAACCAATTAATGAATAGAGAAATATAATTAAATTATTGGTTCTCGACGTTATTCGATGTCCAAAGAATGTATTGCTAATTTGATTGTGTGAATCTGTTATAAGCTGATGGCTCTTGTTGTGCTTTGGGCTTCTAAAGAATTAGTTACAAGTTATGTTATGAGATCCATGTGTCTAGAAAGGTCATGTTGTAGCGGCTACAACCACCCTCCAAAATTTTGCCTTAGCCTGTTTTCGAGCCTCCCTACCAACCTTCACAGTAGCTTGCCTTTCTTCGTCAATTCCTCAAGCTTCAATGTCTTTCTTGCTCAAAGGAAGCATGTCGATCACAGTTTGATCTTTTCCCTTCACAGGCTGCTCACCCGGACTTGGTCCGACTACAGGCTGAGCAACTTCCCCTTGAAAATTGCGCATTCCTGGAGGGAAACCAATCTTTCACTCCAGGAATTGTGAAATCCTCTCTGACAGCCTGTTGGTCTCCAGGATTGCGCAATCCTGCCAGCCAACCCTCCCAACAGGATTTGCGCAATCTTGCCAGCCAACCCTCTAACAGGATTTGTGCAATTTTTCCCATTAACAGGCTGTTCAACCTAGGATTTGTGCAAATATGGGCAACGGTTAGCTATTGGGCCCAGAAATTGCACAATCCCCTTGGGAAGTCATCCCAACTTACAGTTAGGAATGCACATTTTTCTCCAGTAGTTGAGTAGTCGCTTGCATGTGCAACTGAGTTGACTGGTTCCCTCCAAGACTGAGCAAAATAGACTTGCATGCATGGGCTGCTTCTCCCAAGTAAGTATGCAAAGGCATCCCTTGTCTCAAGGATCTATGTTTCACACTTGGAGGTTACATGCAAGGAGAAATTCAGAAAACTCCCACCAAGTGTTGCTTCCCCTAGATTTGTGGCATGCACGTCACATCCTCGATGTTATCAAAACTCATCAACCGAACGCTGCAGAGCTCATTCCTCACATCAACCTTGCATCTTTGACATCCCACATCACATCTAGGAACAGTCGGAACATTCATCTCAGCTATTTTGGGGTAAGCATGCTTCACATGACTTGTGTTACATTTCTGTCGCTTTTTGGGTTTTCGCTTGTATGAGTATTGTTTTCTTGATTTCTTTGAATTCCTGCTATGTTTTACATGTACATTAGCTTGTTATAGCTTTGTTTTAGTTTTTGTTGCTATCTCACTGCTGTTGCATGCATGAAATTGTTTTGCATGGACATTTGCCCAATCGGCGAACGACCTCACCCACATGCATGTTGAGCTGTTTGCTCAATATTCCATTCATGTTTTGCATGCACTGATTATCACTTCTGCTATCACTTAGTGTCGCCATGCATTTCCTCGACTTATGTGTTTTCATGTTGCACGTCGGCAAGTTGGGCCAACCTTAGCCTGGTCTCTGCCTTCACCAAGGCTGCATTGCGCAATCTGTAGAAGGAAGGCTCACCTTCCTCTCCATATTTGCGCATTCTTGCCCAGCACTGGCCTTCTAACTGAATTGTGCATTTCTGGAGGTTAGTGGTTGCTTGGCCCAAAATTTATGCAAATCTGTCCCTTGGCCAACAGTCTTTCCCAGCTGGAATCGCGCATTGCGCAATCCCAACAGCCAACTGCCTGACTGGACTGTGCATTGCGTAGTTCCAATAGTCATTCAGTCTCTCAACAAACCAGACTGTCCCTTGTGCATTCTTGGCAGTCGATCTCCCGACCTCCCGACCGATATTGCACAACCTTCACGATCATTCACCCAGGTATGTTGCAAGTCAGTTCTCATGTTCATTTTGGTTTTCCACTGACAGATTGCTTGCTATGAGTGTTGCCATGTCTCCAGGTATCAAAAGTGTTCATCTTCCTCTTAGCGGTACAGGTACAATGGTTTCCAAGAGATCAGCAACGAAGACACTGTTCAGAGCATGCTTGGGGATGCAGTCGATCAAGTGTCCATGGGCTTACGTACTCATGAAGACATCAAGTTGTTCGTGGACAAGGACATCAAGTAGTAGCATAATGAACAACAGCTAAAGGTAGCACACCAAATGCAAGAGGAAGGTTGTTGACAACATAGAGGTGGAGCAAAGTTGTAAGATTAAGCAGATCCACTGATAATCAAAGCAACTTTGGAGACTCAGGCTATAAAGTGACGTCATGACATGAAGATTGCGTGAAGGGGAAAGATGGAACAAAGGAGTTGTGTGTGCTGAAGCAACAACTTAGGAAGAACATGAAGCTGGATAGACAGTCCAATGAGTTGCAGCAGGAACATGAACAACAGTGGGTGCAACATGCACTCGCGGATGAAATGCCAATACGAGTTAATGATCCATCTTGGCAGCTGACACATAGCAGACATGGTGAGTAGTATGGTTGATCATATGCAAGGGATTCAAAAACATCCATGTCATTGTGTGCACACATGCGATCCAACCCATTCAACACACTCACCAAGGCGAAGACAAGAAGCAAGTCCAACTGGGGCTGAACATGTACTTCGGCAAGTTGATGCACATGACAACCAACACACACTTGAATATCAACACATACACTATGCATCAGTGTGTTTCCAATTCAGCTGTACCTAAGAAGACCATGCACATGTTAGCAGATGAGTTGGATGAAGGGGTTGAACCAATGCACTGGTTGCAACAGAGACAAGAGTTCGCTTCAACAAGATGTCACCATGAGGTGCATGCACAGCATCACAGACGAACAATATTGGCATCAACTCACCACCTTCACCATCAGAAGCATGTCAAAGAGTTGGTCTCATCACAGTGGACCGAGTGTCAGTGATGTCTGACAAGGCTTTCTCAAGCCATGTTGTCTCAATGAGTACATGTGCATTGTAATGTTGAGTCATGTCAAGTGTAAGTCAAGTGTCAATGGTTGGATGTAACATTCATAGAGTAGGTGAAGAGTCATGAGGGTAGTTGAACTGTCACAAAGGGAAATGTCAAGGGTCACCCCACCCTTTGCTATAAATAGTCCCTCATAACTCATTGTAAAGGCTTTTGGTCAGCCAAACTTCTACTAAGACTATCTTGAAGAAGGCTTGGACAATATTGTAACGCACCTTGGCTTCTCCACTGCATGGAGCTAGTATATCTCTTTGGAGGAGTAGGCAGATTTGGCTGTAACGTTCTACTGATGGGGCTAGCAGGTTTACATGGTGTATTGTATGATTGTTACTTACACTTCTTTATATAATAAAAGCCAACAAATTTTCATGCATATGTTTTTATTGTAGCTGGACTGCTCCGGTTTCCTTAATGATATATGTTGTTGAACTTACGTACTTGTATATGCACTGGTTTCTATGCAATTATAGACTGCTCTTCCGGACATCAGACAGACCTTTCTCTGAACCTTGTTATATCAACCTTAAGACTCGTCTCAGACTGATCCATGAGTGTTGTTCGCGTTATCTTACCTTGTATGTTGTGACTGCCACATCCGTGTCGACTGCTCTGTCGTAAGCTGTGCATGTACTTTGTGTTGTGTGTTCCTAGCCAAGTTGGGACTGATCCCTTTCAACCTAGAAATCACCTTCACCTTCCTCTCCTTTTGAAGTGTTGGAACCTCTCATACTCATTCCTTGACTCACTGCATCAGTCACACCCTTGCTATTGACATAGTTATCTTACTTGCCTTTGTGCGACATTGCGGTCAAGGCATTATCTTACGACACACTACTGGGAAAAATGGTCCGAGGTCTAATTGGGACTTCTTACTGGGGAGATCCCCTTGACATGTTGGCGGGTCCAAGATTGTCAATATTTCTAGTGCTAGAAGGAGGGCTTGATGACAAGCAGTGTCCTCTCATCTAGTTTTGAACCTTTGCATATCTTTCATGGAGTCTTGCATTCTTCTTCCCCAGAGGTGTTTTTCGAATTGTGATGATGCCTCCATCTCTGGGAAGCTTTTCAATCTATTTTCCACTCACACGTATGATGGTGAAGGCGAAGTGGCCTGGCCTGAGCACTTACATAACTTCCTTTCCATGATTTATGAGGAATATGAGTTTACTGACAAACAGGCCGGTCTGCTGCTTGCATTCACACTTCGCGAATACCCATTTGGTTGGGTGCTCAACCTATCGACCGACATCGTGCACTCATGTAAGCACTTCTCTGATCTTATTGAAGACACATTCCATCATTTTGATATAGACCATCTTGACCAAAAATTGTTACAACAACGGAGGGCTCCGCATGAATCCGTTATTAATTTTTGGCAGCGCTTCTGTGACTTACAGTTTCAAGATTCGAAGAGCCAGATGAAGTTGACTTATCTCTGGGACCGGTTTGAGTACTGCCTTAAGAAATCTGCCCGTCCCAATAGGAAGCTTTATGTCAAGGCTCACTCAGCCTTCTTCGCTGATGGAATTGTGCATTCTCATGTGGGAGCAGGCACTGTCTCAACAGACTGTTCGCCTCCCTCTCATTCAACAGTTCCACCATCGCCTAGTGATTCTAAGGATCATGTTTGTACACCTGTTCAACCTTCACACCCTCCCAACATCACTCCACTCAGTTTTCACGTAGAGTTGGTTGTGAGTCCTTTGAGTTCTCAGTTGCATTCTTTTTTTCGACCTCCATCTTCGCACTCAGCTGTTCCTTTGGATGATGCTCTCTTGTGTTCATCCATTCCGGACTCTTCACTTGTTGTGAATGAGGAACAACCCATTGACGGAGTTGGTGTTGCATAACCAACATGGGCTATCATTCATGGAGAGTATGAGTGGAAGCTTGAACATCAACACTTGACGAAGGATGACTGCCTTCCATCAGAGCCCCCTCCATTTTTTCCTAGCCTCTTTGGTGAACCTGCCATCCATGATTTTGCATGTGTGTCTTCGTCCATGGATGCACCCATTGTTGATCACTCGCAGGACTCACCGGATGTTAATCCATCATTCGACAATGGAGAGGATAAGTTACTCATTGAAAATCCACTCGATCCTTCATCTGTCTGTTCCGGAAACACAGAGGATGAGTTCGTTCACTTTTCATCTACCCCTCTATTCGGTTCATCTGATCACGAGGATACCAAAGAATTCATTTATTTTTTAATTTAGTAACTGGAGAACCCACAATAATAAACATTTTTAATCAATGTTTCAAATCTCAATAGGGATCCATCATCAAGACATTCTTGAATGATGATAGTAGAAGAGCTTGAATGAGGGTATTAAATAGTTTTTAATAGTTTGAAGTGGGAAGATTAAATGGGTGTCTGCTGCTTTAATCATTTTTATTTATT